>JARHVA010004345.1:1070000-1085000 GCA_037957365.1 Torreya grandis | reverse complement strand
GTTGAAGGCCATTGCAGTTGACTACATCACTTAGAGCCGCAAGCTAGACATCATCTGTGACAGACAAGGGATATCGGTTGACAAGAATGACTTCAAGTTGGTTGAAAGCTATGTACATGCATCTGCTCCTATCAGGTGACATTTATATTAACTATCATGTAGCATGTGTTGAAAGCTACGTACATGCATCTGCCAATCTAAATTTCCTACATTTGCAAGGTCATCATTCATGCCACTATTGTCGTTTAGTTAACAGATCTTGCCTTCACCATTCGTATGCATGTTTGATATTACATACACCAGTCTTTTTAATCATATTTATTATCTGTCTCAACATCTGTAGATGCTGAGATGAATCTAAGGAGGCTTCACGCCAGTAATAGAAAACTCCCTGCCAGCCATTGATTGTGCCCACCGCTTCATTCCCACTGTAGATTTGGCATATGGTTTATATCGAGACGTATCTAGTCAAGCTTCATAACAGTAAATTCCTCTTATGTAATTATAGATATCCAAAAATGGATCTATAACGATTTTTTTGTTATTATTATATGTAGTTTTAATGTGTTTATCTATTTATCACTTAATAATTTAATTTAAATAATATTAGTGTGATCGTGAATTTTGATGGTTGGTTTCTTCTTTTTTTTTTTTTTTTTAATGTTTGTTAGGTCTTATGGAAAGAGTGTCTTTTATAATATTCATTTCTTTTTTACTCTTTATTAAGTCAAAGTGTATTTATCCCAATTTTTTTTGATATTTTTATGATTAGTTTTTAAAGGTCGAAATCAATAAATCATTAATGTATTTATTGAAACACACATGTTTAAGTTTAAATAAATATCATAAGACTAGTTTTCTTGATATTGTAACTATATCAGTTATTAAGATTTGTTGTTTTTGATATTCTTATTGTCTAGATGCATGAAAAATACCAAGATAGTTTGACTACTCCTTTAGTTTAACGTAGATCCCAAAATATATTTAATGTTTCCTTAAGTTTTTACATAATGTTTCGTAGTTAAGGCAAGAAATAAATTGTGTTTTACAAGTAATTAGAACAAGGAAACAAATTATATTTTTCAAGTAATTGGGGTGAAAGCATAGCGAACTAAGGGATGTTTTTTAAAATCAGGACAAAGTGAACACAATCATCCAATTTGTTTTGAGCTTGTTTAAATTTTTATTAGAGTGTATGTATCAGTTCACACGTCATCAAGAGAGCAAAAATCTTCCATGGGAATTTTTTCTACATGTCACAAAATTTTTGGGTTAGTTTCCTATCACATATGGATGTGCATTTTCATTGTTAGATTATAACAATTGTCACTAAATTATGAAATAAAATTAAAAAATTTGAAACCTTACATATCACCTCCTTTCTATAGATTTAAGATAAATTAATTAGGATTTTTAAACCTAGTTAAAAATAATTTAGTATTTGTGTCATAATTTAAATAATATCTATTTATTTATATTATATTTAGATAAACCCATGCACTCTTACAACCCTTATAGGATTACATCCTTTCTCATCCTAGGTAAAATATGAATGCATCTATTTTTTTTAGAATTTAATCCATTGCATGCTCTTAAATCTAATAGCCATAGCTACCTCTTTGATTTTAAACTCTAGATTATTATTTTGTATTTTTCAAACCCTAAGGAACTTGTATGTGTATGCATCTAATTTGCTTGCTCAATTAACTTGTTTAATTATACTAACATTGTCTAATATTTTATCCATCTCGACCTAATTAATCTATATAATTTATTACCAATCCTAAATATCCCTTATGTCCCTTTTGTACATGCTAACCTCACCCCTCTCGCCGTTATAAATTAATTAATTCTTTAAATTCCATAATACCTATTCACCAAATATTCCTATTTTTCAAATGTCAAAATCCTAAATATTCTTTCGACTTTTTAATCACATGCATCCCAAAAAAGATCTAGAGATACAGTACCAATGAAAAATATCCCTTCTATCATATCCAATGGTGTGTGCAACTGTTGAACCCCATTTCCACTCTCCTTCTAGTCACATTGTCCATCATAACCATATCACTCATTCACATCTATATCCCACCATCAAAATCATGGCATAATCCCATCCATACCATACCTCAAACCTTGGGTAGTATTGTCTCTCATAGGGGTAACAAAGACACTTGGTATAGATGTCTAAAGAAGTTTAAATCAATATTCAACAAAGGTCATAAGGACATCAATACATCCAACAACGTCAATGACACGTTACAATTCAATTATCCAAAATAGGTATTAGCTGAAGATTAAGAAAGCATCTACATCTTGCATCTCACCCACCTCTAATAAATTAAAAATTAAAAAGTCAAAAAAATCATTCTTTTAATGGTAAAAACTATTATTATGGTGCCTTGGGTAAGTACCATGATGAAAAGTAGTTTCTGGCATCATGATAAAATAATCCATTATTTGCATGTACCTCAACATTTGGGGGCAAGCATACTATTTCATTTATTCAGTCATCCAATTAGTTCTATCCACTCTTTCCACCCCCATCATTTCCCCCATTTCTTTTAGTCATGACCTTGGTAAGAGAATAAAAGATCTCTTGATACATGTTATACTCTTGGCATATCCTCCAAATAACACTTGGGTGACCAAACGTCTTGCTCCCATATACAATGTCCTTAGTCCATTTCCTCATCCTCCTTTGAGCATCATCTAAGGCCTTTAGTTATCCCATTTGGTTGCTATGCTTGGTTTTCCCTTTTTTTAGTAACCCCTATTTAAATTAGAAAATTCCCCCCAAAAAAACCTATAAATTATAAAACTTCAAAAAATTCAAAAATATTCCCCATTATCTTGTCCCATGTATCATCTCTATTTTATTCCAATGACCACTTCATAATCACTTATCCACTCCCATCCCATGTCTATTTATTCAAACTTGGGAAAAATTTAGTCAAAATTGAGCTATTTCTGACTTAGTCTCACACCTATCTACCTTCAAACATAGGTCATGTGTGAGTCAGTTAGCTCTTATACTTACATTAAAAGAACATGCTCAAGCACATCCCATTCTATTACATCCACTCATGATCCAAGAAATCATATCTATCTCTTTCATTCATCCCACACACCTTCATTTAAACAAAGGGAAAAACACTATTTGCTCAATGTATATATATGGTTTTGTGTGAGGTCTTTTCTATTACATATGTTGTCACTTATTTCTTTGTCTCCATGTGTTTTGTTTGCTCGTCAATGATTGTCTTATTTTAATGTTAATTTTGATGGGGAATCAAGAACAACAAACATGCTCTGATCCCACTTGTTAGGATCTTGCTCCTCAGAAAGAGCACAATATGATTACCTTGTATTAGCAACTAAACATGCGGAACTATACCAAAAGCAATAAGTAACTAGAATTCACAAATGACATAGAATATGAGAGACAACACAAACTGTATTAAATACTCATCCGAAAAGAACATACAATAAAGAAGATGCCACTTCTTCTTCCACCTCTACAAGGCTTCCCACACCTCAAGGGCTCCCAGTAATTCTCAATCAAGAGTTCACTCTCCTACCAAAAACGGTCCCAACACACAACTCACACACAGAATTGGTGTTCACCTCCAACCAGTTAGTAATAACCCTGCCAGTACACAATACTCAAAGTACTTCAAGTAGATCTCCCATAAGCTTACAACAACCTGCAACTCAAATGATCTTACTTACCATGTAGATCTTCTCCATGAACTTGCAACAACCTGAAATTCATATGATCTTACACTTGGAAGGATCTTCCTTGCCTTCCTCTATTTGCACTTTTGTGGAACTAGAAGGAGCTACACTTGCTCAACTCTTACTAGCACTCTGGCTATCTAGCACACTTTACAATACATGCCAATGGGTCTATAAATAGATCCCACACTTAAACAATAACTTAGACTTCTAATTTACAATAATTAGACTCACAACTCAAGACCAAAACTAGCCTTTTTCATGCAAACACTCGGTTCAATGAACTAACTATTCGTGCAACGAATAGTTCTGGAACCACACAGGTGACCGATGTCGGTCCCTGTCTGCCTGGAGATGACCAACGTCGGCCGACATACTACCGACACTGATTGCCCTTCTGTTCACCACTGACTGACGTCGATCGGCCTAATTGATGCCGGTGACTGTGACACTCAGCAACTCCTCCATGTCTGCAAACAGTTGAAGCTTTTAGCTCCACAACCTAACAATCTCCCACTTGGAGATAAATAGTTACAACTGTACCTGGACCTGTACATCATCTAGTTTGTTCCCTTGGCTTTGTATCCCTCTTCAAGATCACTCTTGAAGACCAACCACCACAAATCCTGTGGTGCACCTCCTGTCATCCAAATCACCTACCACATCCGCATCTACAAACTCATGTAGAAAATAACTTGACCCTGCATAGCATGTGCACCTGCTGCTGGTCCCTCTCAGATACCTGAGAATCCACTAAACTTCCCTCCAGTGCTTCTTACCCAGATTGGCTCTAAACTTTCTGACAACACCCACTGCTTGGGCAAACTCAGGTCTAGTACATACCATGCACTTAACCTCATTATGTGAATCAAGACACTGTTCATAGAACTATCCAACCATCGGTGTGCTAACCGGTTTCACACAATCATCTGAAGACAAAGTCAACTTGTGACCTTCCATGTCCCTAGAACACACTCATGCCAAAGAATCTTGATGCTCCCAGATTCCTCATGACACACCTCTGAACTAGATTTACCTTTAGTTTAGCAATTCCCTGTATGTGTAGCCCTACAACAAGCACACAATACAGTAACAGGATAATGTAGCTAATATTATCCAACTTGGTAAAGAGAAACACAATGGTCAAACCTCTATTGTCCTGCAGCTTATACAAGACCATATACCCTGGCCTTCTGTCTCACATGTTCATTCCCGCTCTTCTTTATCTTGAACATCCATTCATCTCTTAGTGATTTCTTTCAGCTGGCAACTCCACCCAAAAACTCCCATTTGGTTCTTCTCCAAGGAATCACATCCTTCATCCATGCCAAGCTCCCACTGTTTCCTAGATCTACCTGCTCTACTTCTTTAATAACTTCCTGGTGCTTGACCATCAGTGAGCAACAAGTAGTGTAAAGAAGGGAAATGACAAATTTGAGGCTTACTTACCCTTTAAGTCCTCAATATGGGCGCTTGAGACTACTTGACAGCTTGTTATCCACCCAAAATCTGTCTCAGTGACCGATGCTGGTCACATCTTAGTCTGCATCCGACCGATGTCGATTCCATGTGACTGCCTCATCACCAACGTTGGTTCCCCCTGACTGACACCGATGTTTATCTGTCCTGAGTCATCGACATTAGGCTAAACATAGCTGATGTCGGTCCCTGTCTGGATGCCGACATCGATTTTCTAACTGACGTCGGTCTCTGTGTTTTACTTGTGAGCAATGACCTTTACCCACGAGCTCCTTTTGGATCAAACCCTTGTCCATATCAACCTTGCTCTGCTCAAAATTCTTCAGCCCCTTACATTGATCTCTATCTGTCACCTTCTCCTTGAAAACCAAGGCTTTCCTATTCTTGTCACAAACATCAAATTTTTCAAGAAACGTCACTTTCTTCTTCTACATACAGAAATCTTGATCCATGCTTTTCAAATCCAAAAGCATACCCTTTGACTCAAGAACATGCATCTCCTTCTTATTCATGTGACCAAGCCTATTAAGCCACATCTCCAAATCTACAGCTAAAGTAGATAACCCAGAAAGAGAATCAGTAATACAAGTAGATAGATAAAGCGTACCTACTTTCTTACCTCTTGCTATAACAAGTGCACCCTTGGTAACCTTCCAAGAGTCCACTGTGAGAGTTACTGTGCAACCCTCATCACCCAACTTTCCAACATAAATTAAATTCTGCTTCAGAACTGGGATATGCATGACCTCTTTCAACACTCATGTGTTCCCTGTCTGCAATTTCAGCTTCACTTTCCCTTTGCCAACCATCTAACAAGGCTTACCATCCCCTAAATAAATTTCTCCAAAGTCTCCCCAGACATACTCATGAAAAAATTCCCTATTTGGGGATGCATGAAAAGAGGCACCAGAATCTAAAACCCAAGATTCTACTTTATCTAAGGAACATACCAGAGCATCCTGTGCAACATAATCTACAACATCTGCTTCTTCATGTCCTTCATGCTGATCTTCACCCAACCAACAATCTCTCTTTAAGTACCCTTGCTTTCCACATTTCCAGCAGGTTATTCTGCCATACCTGGACTTGGATCTCCTACATATCTTGGACCTTGATCTCCCATGCTCGATCTTCTCTCTTTGCCTTCCCCTACTTTCAACATTCAAAGCATTCCTTGATGATTCACCTATGCTTTTCCTGCGAATTTCTTCATTCAAGATTACACTCACAACATCATCCACTTTTAAGATTTTTGAAGTAGATGCAGTATTACTAAATGCCATTACCAAACTCTCCTAACCTTCAGGTAATGAGCATAAGATTAAGAGAGCCTTAATTTCATCATCAAAAACAATATTGACTGAATTTAACTGGTTTACCAAACCATGGAAATCACTAAAATGACTATGAACAGATCCACCTTCCAATATTTGCAAATTAAATAATTGCTTCATAAGAAATACCTTATTTGAAGTTGAGGGTTTTTCATATAAATTTGCCAAAGATTCCATCAACTATACCATTGTCTTAGCCTGAGATAAGTTGGAAATCACAGACAATGCAAGGCGCAACCTTATAGATCCCAGAGCCTTCCGATCAAGAACCTCCCATTCTTCAATCTTCATATCCATGGGCTTGCATGCAACCCCACCCAACGGTAAGTACAAATCTTTCTGATACAGATAATCTTCAATCTGCATCCTCCATAATTGATAGTTCTTGCCATTAAACTTCTCCATTCATAGCTTACTTTCTTCTGCCATTGCTATACTCCCACTCAAATAGAAACCCCTGTGAGTAACCTGTAATCAACACACACTAACTAGATCTGAAACACCTGTTAGTAACCCAACCAAAAGCTCTGATACTAGTTGATGGGGAATCAAGAACAACAAACATGCTCTGATCCCACTTGTTAGGATCTTGCTCCTCAGAAAGAGCACAATATGATTACCTTGTATTAGCAACTAAACATGCAGAATTATACCAGAAGCAATAAGTAACTATAATTCACAAATGACATAGAATATGAGAGACAACACAAACTATATTAAATACTTATCCAGAAAGAAAATACAATAAAGAAGATGCCACTTCTTCTTCCACCTCTACAAGGCTTCCCACACCTCAAGGGCTCCCATTAATTCTCAATCAAGAGTTCACTCTCCTACCAAAAATGGTCCCAACACACAACTCACACATAGAATTGGTGTTCACCTCCAACCAGTCAGTAATAACCCTACCAGTACACAAGTACTCAAAGTAATTCAAGTAGATCTCCCATAAGCTTGCAACAACCTGCAACTCAAATGATCTTACTTACCATGTATATCTTCTCCATGAACTTGCAACAACCTGAAATTCAAATGATCTTACACTTGGAAGGATCTTCCTTGCCTTCCTCTATTTGCACTTCTGTGGAACTAGGAGCTACACTTGCTCAACTCTTACTAGCACTCTAGCTATCTAGCACACTTTACAATACATGTCAATGGGTCTATAAATAGATCCCACACTTAAACAATAACTTAGACTTCTAATTTACAATAATTAGACTCACAACTCAAGACCAAAAATAGCCTTTTTCATGCAAACACTCAGTTCAACGAACTAATTGTTCGTGCAACGAATAGTTCTGAAACTACACAGGTGACCGATGTCGGTCCCTGTCTGCCTAGAGATGACCGACGTCGGCCGACATACTGCTGATGTCGATTGCCCTTCTGTTCACCACTGATCGACGTCAGTCGGCCTAACCGACGCCGGTGACTGTGACACTCAGCAACTCTTCCATGTTTGCAAACAGTTGAAGCTTTTAGCTCCACAACCTAACAGATTTTTACTTACTTTGGTAATATATATATATATAAAGGGCAATGAAAAAATATGCTATGATGACACCATAAACTACAGTGATGATTTTAGGTGCCCTCGATGATGCAAAGTTCGCTATTTTACCCTTTTATGCTTATGCACTTTGACAAAAATGATACCCTAATTAAAACATATCTAGGTATATTTTTCCTCATGATACATTAATATAGATTGCATAACCTACATGACTCAAGATGTTAGCATTCCACTTTATCCACTAATTCCAATACCAGCCACATCTAACCTTAGCCTTAACTCCCTCCCCTAATCCCTCGAGAAGGAGGATCACACCTAGCTATATCCTAAAACCAAAATATTTTATCACATTATCATCCATAACTTCATTATTCATGATTTAAAAACCATCCACCATAACATTATCTAAACAACATATGAAAATACTATGACAATAACAACTATACGGTTGATATATAAATAACTAGTACACAGTCAACTCAAGCCCCTACATTCTTAGTTCATGGTCTGGGAGGTATTGCATTAGATCCTAACATACTGATAAGCTAGCCACCCCATCTATGTTCCACAAATCCAACATATGATAGCTCCATCTGGGTACAATACTAGCCTGAATGGCCAACTTGTCTGCAATAACAACACATGTTGGATGGTGGCAATTCTTGCACCACACCACCTACCTAGTTTCACTGATCACATCATCCTTCTACCCCTGTACAACTTACGCAAGCTCTTGACATCCTTACAAATATCCTCCATGAAATAAATGGATACCTTTAAGCTTCACAACACCTTGGGCACATCTTTTCGATCGGCATCTTGTACAGTAAAATTGGTGCATCTTACATTTTGGTTGGGGTCTCATCTCCTCCAACTTTTGTTTTCATAATATCACCTTCCATAAATCCATCACTCAATGAAATGTGTGGGAAACCCACACGTTCACCTCGTAGATCTATTCACATGGTGGTACTGGCCTACCCTATGGCATTTTTAGAGTGTCAAACTACCTATACTTACAAAATATACATGGATGATTGTAGAAATTTGAAATGCATTAAAAACATTGATTTTTCATGTGTTATATAACACCTACACCCTCATAATTTTTGGTAGTGCCTACTTGGACCCACTGGCAGGACGAGTCCCAAAGTGATCATTGCTCCCTCACCACAATGTCACCACTCACCGAGTGTTGTCACATCATCTTTAAATTTTTTTCAAAAATAATTTCTCCCTATACTCATGACCCCATATACACTCAATACTCATTGTAACCATTCCCATTATTAACCTACCAACTATTAAATATCACTCCACATCACATCATCACATCCTGATCATGACATAATAAAACAATCACATTTTTCTCCATTATTATCAAAATAACATACTATTATATCATATGCCATCATATTCATGATAGGCATCAACATGCTTTCAATCCATCAAAAAATCATACATCACCTTTAGCATATCTACACCAACTTTTACCATCATATAAAATCATAAATGATGTTATGGATAAAAATGAGAAGTGTAATTGTTATGTATGTGTGTGTATATATATATATATATATATATATATATATATATATATATATATATATATATATATATATATATATTATAGATATCAATTACACTTCTCATTTTTATCCATAACATCATTTATTCCATAATTACATACATCTACTTATTATTATCATATTTCATATGAGCCCAACTCTACACTGATGATACATCTTGAGTTACATCCCACCCTATGGTGGTGGCCTCAATGATGGGTGAATCAACTGACTCAATGACCTAGAACCCGGTGACCTCTTGGATTGACTAATCACCTTGTATGATGGATCCTTTTGACCTACTAACACTGCCTACTCATATAAGGCTCTTCAACATTACATCTCTCGAGCCATCCTTGTCACTTGGGTCATCACGTCTCTTAACCCTAATGCATCCAATAGTATCTAATCCATATTTCTCTCTATCTTGGCCACATGTGCCTCTACCTCTTTCTAATCTAATTATGCCTACAACTACATATGGCCTACTTGTATTTTCTCCACTTATTCTATAATGCCCTAATTTTTGCCTCTCATTGGTTCACTTGATCTAATAATGACATTACCTGGGTCAATACATCAACCATCTATATATCTCTCTCTATAATTTGACCCTATAAGAATGACACCTAGGATTGTAATCCTATTATATCCCTTCGATCAGTTTCCAATCAGCTTGAATAATCACCAATGCCCTTGTTACCTTTATTTCTCCTCCTCAACCTTCACGGTAGGTATCTTTTCCTTAACCATTATCCACATCACCATATTTGCATCCATCTCAATGCACCTCTTGTTAACACCATCATGATTAGTGCATGATCCTCCTATAACAAAATTATAATTAAACCATAAATTAGTGCATCTTCCACACCGTAGCCTTCATTTTCCCTACCCGTGAATCTTATTCCCCCAATGTGTAACCCCTCCCAATGGCCCTCTCGCCTAGTTATATCCCCTCGCCTATGTCACTTTTATCCCCTACCCTAAACCTATGGATTTCCCCTTATCTCACCCATGTAAACCCTACCCTACAACTCCCTCACTCAGAAAGCTCCTCTCCCCATTAAATTTCTATTCCCCTTCTCTTATGGCCCCTCACTCAACAACCTCCTCTCACCCACATAACTCCAATGTATTTTATCCACTTCCTCACCCTATGAATTTCCCTTTCACACCTTGCAGTCATCCCAATACCCTGACTTCTTCCCAAACTATAGCTCTCATTCCTAACCCCTAGTTTACCATGCACTCATCAATACACCCATAAATACATAATAAATCCAACATAACTCCATAACTTATTTTTGTGCTTGCCTGAATGTCGATCCTCTTACTATTCTTTGACACCATTTTGCTTATCCACTTTCTCTTCCATTCGTATCACCCATAACCCCCTCTCCGAACACACTACACTAATAGGGAATTTTGTTTTTTCCTCTTCACACACCACATATATCTTATACCTTTTCTTCTCTTTTCATATTTTTATTAACCGCATCTGATGTTTCATTTTCATCACCAAGCCACATCATGCGAACCTCATCAAGCCTGATGTTTATCAAGTGGTTTTTATGCCTCTACTACCTTCTTCACTAGTAACCATGCCTCCCCCCTCTAGGTCAATGAGCTTTTCACCAATGATAGTGTCCTCATTACCTTATAAGGATTCTTGGTACAAAGGTACTAGAATAGATGATGTGTACACCTCCATGTGAAGAGTTTAAACTAACTCTTCAAATCCTACCACACATATCAGTTATCATCCTAGTCATAGAGTGATAATAGCCTCTTGTACAATAAACCCTTGAAGGTATAGACTTTTCTACAATCTATAAAAATTAGATCATAATGATGATGGTCTTTTGCTAAAATGGCTCTGTAGATCCTAATAGATACCCTATTTTTATTACTTTACTCGTAACAATGACTGCTACCTCTTTGTTCCTCCTAATCCACTATGCCACCATGTGATGGCCGATTGGTAGAACCATGGTTCTCTTTAAAGGAAACCACCTCCTTTGAGTAAGCTCCATTTCATGGTGTCTTGACATTATTCATAGTTCCTACTTATAGCCTTTTCTTGCCTAGATGTCCTTACCCCCAATGTGTATGAGATTATTATCCATGATGAGCTACATTGACCTTTGGTCTTCTCACACTTAAAATTCACCTCGATCACATGAGTTTCCTTAGGTCCACTCAACCATCATATTTTCATCATCAATTTCCCCATCCTTCATCAGTCAACCTCATCTCCTACCCAATCCTAATAATCAATCACCTATATGAGCTACAATGACACTAGTCTATCCTCAGTTTAAGACCCATAGTTATCTTGAACATGTGTCCTTACTTGGTATATGTCAAAATATCACGGTTCTCTTTTCAATCTTTAGTCATAGTTGATTCCCCCTTGGGATTTGTTGATAACCATGAAACTGACATTTTTTCTCCCTGTACATATGTCTTTGCCAGGGCCATCATCGATATCAATCATGTCATAGCTCATATAGATTGAAACTCATCCACCACTCTTCTTCACATTCATTCCATCTATTTCATCCTCATGTCTCTTGTCCCTCCCATCATTCTTCCCATTTTAAGAGAAATACATCGGCCTGAGGTCTCTTGAGACTATATAGGCAGTGCTTGGTCACCCATGGTGTACAAAGATAGCTTGGTCACACTAACTAATTCTTCCCTTTTATCCCTTGGTCACTTGATCCCATTATTTTTCTTATATCCACTCCTTACTCTCACTTGACACATGATTTGAGCTACACCCATCATTGATATTATCAAATCCTTGTCTTATTTTGGCCTAATACTCCCCGCAACATGCATCCTTATTTGGGATACGTTTAAAGTTTACGACCTTTATCATTGTTTCCCATAACTCTCCTTGGCATGTCTTTTTGCTTGGGATACATTGAAAACTTGTGTCCTAATTCATCAATTTATTTTGGTCCATGGCTCTCCTTTGCATGCAATCTTGCTTGGGATACGTCGAAAAGCTTGTGACCCATTCATCACATTCAGGACTATATTTCTTCCTTACATGTGTCCTTTCTTGGGCTATGTTTAAAGATTGTAGACTCTTGTCTTATCATCCTCTTGTTATAGTTGATTCCTATTTCAGATGTGTCAATAATAGTGACATAGTCATCTTTACTCCCTGTACATGTGTCTTTGTTAGGGGTATTATCACTTTTTAGCTCAATACTCATGTCGATTTCATCTTCTTCATCATCGATCTCACATATAGCATTCCCTTATCTATTCGTACACCTCGCTCATGTTTCTTCCTTTCAAGTGGTAATCCATCTCATTATTCTCTACATGTCCCCTCAAGGGGGCATCATGTGTCCACTAATTTACTAACATTCATCCATGATCATCTTTCTTCTTTGAAAGATGAATACTCTTATTTTGATCACAATGCCATTTTAAAGAGGGGAAAAATGTATGCATCTAATTCTACTCTCACCCAATTAAATCACTTAATTATATTAACATCATCTAATATTTTATCCATCTCACCTAATTAATCCATTTAATTTATTTTCATTCCTAAATATTCCTTATGTTTACTTTCTACATGCTAACATCACCCCTCTCACCTTTATAAATTAATTAATTCCTTAAATCCTATAATACCCATTCACCAAATATTTCTATTTTTCAAATGTCAAAATCCTAAATATTCCCTCCACTTTATAATCACATGCATTCCAAAGAAGGTCTAGAGATTTCCAATATCTAGAGCTTTCTCCATTCTAGATCCATCCTCCATTTGAAATTTGAGAGGGAATATTCCCCTCCACTTCCCTCTAACACCTCTATAATGCAAGGTGACCCAAGCATTTGGGGCATCTAGAATTGGAATAAGTCTATGCCATCAAGATCATCTCCGAAGTATCCATTTCCATTATAGCCTTGAGCACTTTTTGCAATCCCATATTCAATTTTAGGCATTCATCTTGTCAATTTTGTCTTTAAGCGATATCATAGAGTCTTGGGAGGGAGATTCAGGAGAAAGATGATGGTAAGATCTTTCCATTATACACTAATTAGTCTGCTTCTCCTTTTATTTTGATGATTTTTGGATTTGGATAGATTTTAATAGCTCTTTGCATGTTAAATTTGATTATCTAAATTCTTTATCATACAATTTGTGTATATGTTCAATATTTGATTTCAGTTTATGCCACAAAAATTGATTCAATTTAAGGATCTAATTAGGGAGAGTGTTATAATTATTTAATAACTTGTAGTTGTTATTGAAATTCCTTTGGTTAATTATAGATATAGATTGAAAAATAAAACATAATTTGAAAAAACATTTAGTGTTTAACTAAAAATTATGCTTCAAGGTTTAATCCATTGCATGCTCTTAGATCTAATGACCATAATTGCCTCTTTGATTTTAAACCTTAGATTTTATTATTATTATTTTCAAACCCTGAGGAGCTTATATGGTGTATATTTTCAAATTTTGATTTTAGTTTATGCCACAAAAATTGATTCGATCTAAGGATCTAATTAGGCAGAGTGTAATTAATCAATAACTTTTAGTTTTTATTGAAACTCCTTTGGTTAATATAGATATAGCATGAAAAATAAAATATAATTTGAAAATACATTTAATGTTTAACTAAAAATTGTAATTTATGTTGAAATGATGAAATTTGAGTGCCTTTGAATAACAAAGTTGTGAGTGGATCTCAAATCAACAAACTAGCACAAGAAACTTCTTTCAAAGTATTTATTATTCTTAAGTTCTCTTAAGGGTTATCTATTAAAAAAAACTTAAATTATGCATTAATAGGTTCTTTGGGGGGGCGGCGGGAGGGGCGGGGGGGAGGGGTGTGTTGGTGGGGGAATATTAGGATATGAATGGTTGGTTATCTTTCCCTTTAATTTGGGTATTCAAAGATTCCTCATGATCAAAATCATGATCATCATAAAATACATCATTCACATTCACAACATTTTCCAAAGAAATTTTAATTTTAGAAACTTTAGACATACCTTCATAATTAATTTAATTTTTAAGCCTAACTTAGACATAGCAAGAGGTTTTTGAATAATATATAGTATGGTTTGACTAAGTAGAACACTTATTCTAATTAGAATATCATGTCTACTCAATTTTAGTGTCTTAAATTGAACATAAACAAACACATTATTCAAGCGAACAAACATAAGGGTCTTAGGAAATTTGAAAATTTAGAGTGACCTAGGGTTTGAGATCTAGCACATTGAACATAAAATAAAGTTACAATTCATATCTAATAGCATGCAATAAAATTAACCCTAATAAATATGAAGTAATTAAGATTTATCACAATATGAGGCAATT
>JARHVA010004345.1:855000-1067500 GCA_037957365.1 Torreya grandis | reverse complement strand
AGGCTTACACCATGTTGTAACAAGTCTAGATCTGACTTAGATGGATAGATAGCACTAGACAAGGTTTATGACTGATGACACCTATTTTTATATAACATTTTGGCTCCATTGTTGGGACTCATGTTAAATTTTATTATTGCAATGGTGCACCAGAATGATGCTCTGATTTTCCCTAGAGAACACCGAACATTGGTTGGAGAAAATGGAAGATAACTTTATGCTAAAGCATCTAACCTATAAAGGATAGAATATGAGGAAGTGGGTTCAGATCCATCTGTATGATGCTTTGTATGAGGTTTTATAATATGAACTACCAAAGCAAGTGTATTGATGGTTAGTTGCTTATGTGACACATAAAATTTGAAGCTATGGTCAACACCTCAAGTGGACAAAAGAGAACCTAGAAACGTTTGAGAGCTTGGATGCCATTTAGACTAGATCCACAGACAAATAGTGGAAAGGGGCAATGAAAAACTTCTTGTTTGAATACACAGTGTCGACATACTCCTACCCTGAAGAAGCAGAATATCAATTCTTGCATGAACCCAGAGGCACGTTCATAAAAGAGTTTGGAACTAAACTTAAAAATCTAATGATGGATTATGAATTTGAAATCATGATAATGGAAGGATAAAATCCTCTCATGTATGAGCAACATAATAGGGAAGAAGTGGATGTGTAGGTGGCATGTAATGGAAGGAGATGAGAAAATTGACATTCGAGAGCTCAAAAAATAGGCTTATAATATAAGGAGGTGTAGGTTGATGGAAGATATGGAGCTTGGAAGTGCTGAGAGGACCCATAGTGAGTAGGAAGGGCATGGGGAAGGATCTCTTGAATTGTAATAGTATCTAGAGGAGGGAAACCTTGAATCCATGAAACAAGCTCCACAGTTGACAGGTGAATGCTCAGGGTCCCTATAGAATTTGACCACTGGAGATGTACGAGATGCACCTACCCCCTTTGAACCTATGATGTGATCTCATGCATCAAATCCCAGATAGGAAGATAAAAGATTGATAACTAACCCTATTTTCAACTTACATTTTGATCATTTTACATATTTGGACCATAATTTTATGATTAAACAAGTTGTTCTTGACGAGGAGATAAGTGAGGATACCTCTATACCTTGAGGTGATAGCCTGAATAAAGAGAATGTGAGTATAAGCACCCTAATCCAACCAATGTTAGCTATGCAACATGGGCAATATCCCATAAAAAGTGGCCCCACTCCACTAGTCAATAGTACAACACCATCATCTTTTATAGCACTAGTAGTAAAAATAAGACTAATGCCTAACCCAGTGGCTGGAGGTGTTGGAGTACCTCTGTTGGGATAAGAACCAGGGGGATAAGTGCCTCAAATATCAGTTGTTCCCCCACCCTAGATTTACTAAAATATGTCAATGCATTTGCCCAAGTATCGAGGCATAGATAATGCCTTAGAACATGTGCTCAAGTGTGAATTACAATGGCATGTTTGGGGTATAACCTAGTTTGAGCATAATGCAACCCAATTCATGACAACTTTTCTTGATTTCACCCATACTTTGTATAATAATTTTAATCCTAATCAGGATACAGTTGATTATGACACCCTAAAGGAAGCCTTCTTGAAAGAGTTTGACATACCCAAGTTTGAACAAAAGAACATCAGTGCACTCAATGAGATTAACCAGGGATTATTAAAGAGCATGCACCTGTATGATGCTAAATTCAAAACCCTTTTTTCCAAGTTCCCTTATGATATTCACCCCTCCCAGCATGCACAATGGTTCATTGGGGGATTACTCATACCATTCAGAAGGGCATTATCCATGAAAATATTCATAGATCTTTAGGAAGAACTTGAAGCCACACTCAAAGCTAAATTTGTCAAGAGCACCAACATAGGGATTAGCCCTTTCATGGAGGCACAGATTACATCTATGGACTCTCAATTATAGAATCTTATTGCTAGTTCATCATAAGATGTGTGAAGTGGGTTGTGGTGGACTGACTATGAAATGAAAATCCATAATAGGAACAACTGCCCTCAAAGGAATGTTTGCACATTACTTCTTAGTTATGACATTTGTCATGAGGCACATGATGTTCACAACTGCCCTTTATTGTAATGTTCTAGTTTGGGCAACACAACCAACTATTTCTAATTATGTGATGCCTATACACATACCACAACTGATTTTCATGTAATAGATGAGATGCATAAGAATATGGGGAGAGGTGTATGGAAAGAAATAGTAATAGTAGGAGGGTATGGATCCCAAGGAAATGAGGGTTATGGAAAATATAATTTAAGCTATGGGATGCAAAGAGGCACCCAAGAGTGAGGTGGTAGATGTGGTGGAGGAATTTTCCCACCATGATCATGTTATAAGTGCAGTTTAACCAAGCATTTTTAGTGTGAGTGCCATACACATCCAACATGTGGGTATTATTGAGGAACACACAAGGTTGAGGAATGCCCCAAATTGTATAAAAAACTAACCCAAAGAAGGCTTTTTATAGATAAGGGCATAAGGATGATCAAGTGTGAGATTAAAGAGGTGAAATTGACTCTAAAGGCACAACCAATCTGCATAGAGCCAATCAAAGTGTAGGCAACTACTTGGAGTGAACTTAACACTCAACTGATAGTTGCACCCGTACTAGAGTTATGCCTAGAATATGGGGAGTGAGGTTGCACTGAGTGCATTACATAGCCTAAACCCAAATTCATGCCTTATCTAAGCCCTATGCACCAAAAGGATATATTACAACAAGGTATGAGCATCATCCAAAACCTACAAGGGGAGCTCCAACTGGGTCAAGATCTAGAGGCATAGGATACTACCTCTTGCTAGAAGCAAGATGGTCATGAGGCTAAAGTACAATAACTAATGGAGATATTGCACCTATTACAAATAAAAGGAATGTTTCCCCTATTAAAGAATTTTTTTTTAGAATATACAAGGTAGTAGTCATTTGAAGTTACCATGTTGTGAATGGAAAGGGCACAAAAGGTCTGGCATACCTAACATGTGGAGTATGACCAAGAGCTCTTGGTGAATGCCACCATTGATGAATGGTCTTTTTATGAGGTCCTTATCTACATAGGTGTTGAGGTCAATATCCTGACTAAGAATACATGGGAGAAGATGGGTGGGCCAGCCTTGAGGCCTTCTCCCCATGTACTCTTCATGGCCAAAAAAACTCGAGTGCAACCAATAAAATTTCTAAATGGAACCATTGTAGATATTATGGGCATCAAATTTCATGCTAAATTCAAGGTAATCAAGTTGGTTGAACAAGACAACTATCCAATGTTTCTAGGAATGTCATAGTGCTACACAAACAATACTAATATGTACTTCATGAAATGACATATGACCTTTAAAAATGGTTAGGAAAGGGTAGTGATCCCCCTCTCAAGTGACCAAGGACCCCCTATGTAGAGAGCATTAATATTGAGTATGAGATCAACCATAAATACAGCATCATGACATAGGGCATCAAGAATCTCAACCCCACTAATCAAGGATTACTCTCTTATAAAGATGCGTAGTTAACCTTGGACACCATCGATGTCACTTACGATTGATGGGCTGAAGAGGCTTATGAGGCCACTAGTCATAAATTCTACCTGGTGTGCACAAAGGTACTGAATTTTATGAGGCTTGGCTAGGTCTAGATTGATCGCACTCCAAAATGATGGGTCCCTTAGGATGGGAATAAAGGAAAAAAATTATTCCTCTTCAGTAAAGGTAAGCTTACATTGCTAATAAAATTTGAAGGGAGTAACCTAGTGGAAAAGTATATCCATGATCTCAAATCATGCATCCCCAAAGAAATAGATAGAATGGGTGCACTAGTGTATACCTTGAGAAGCACTAACATGTATTGGTGGGTAGTGCAAAAGTACAACTTACCAACCTAGAAAGAGGTGAAAGTAACCATTTACACTAGATTTGGGAGGAGTAATGAGGACTTGGATATATCAGCATACTCTGGTGACTCTGATCCCATATCACATGTGTGCCTATGTAAAGAGACATGACCTGACTATGGTGTGACTTCCCCAAATAACTTATGGGTGCATATCTTTTATATAACTCTGAAGACATGGGTGTAAGAATAGTATGTGGTCAATGAGACATGCTGAGAAACAACTAATTGAAATGGCCTTAAGGAAAATTTTGTGAACACCTTTTCCTTTTCTTCATAGAACTAGGAATTGATTGATCCACTATAAGTAATTCAGAGGGTAGTCTTCGAGGATACCGCAATCCTCAAGGAGTGCCTAAAAAACATGTTTAGGGAAAAAGGGTTGGTACTCTCAACTTTCTTTGAGGACTAAATGCTCAATAAAAACTCAAATGAAGAAGATGATGAAACTTGGAAGGAGTGCTACTAGAAAGCCCTAATAGGCAAAAAGAAGCTTATACACCAAGTAGATGATAACACTCCTAGTGAAGAAGATCCCACTCACCTTCACATAAAGACAATTGAGGAAACTTGGAAAGTTGAGGACTCATACCAGGAAAATAATGAACCATACCATGTACCACTAAAGACTATCTAGGTAGACATCAACATAGAGGGAGAGCTAAATATGGCTACTCTATGCACCTATTGATCTATTGTAGAACTAGAATGCATTATAGATCACTTGAAAAAATTCTAAGACTTATTCCCTAAGAATTATTAAGATTTGAAGGGTACCCACCCATCCCTCAAGAAAATGAGCATAAAGCTAATTAACAGTGCAAGACTAGTCAAGAAGCACCCCTATAAGATGACTCCCAACCTCCATGCCAAGGTTAAGATAGAGATCAACATAATGCTAGCTTCAAGGGTCATTTACCCTATGCAAGAGTCTAAGTGGGTACACCCAA
Organism: Torreya grandis; assembly: GCA_037957365.1. NCBI lineage: Eukaryota > Viridiplantae > Streptophyta > Pinopsida > Cupressales > Taxaceae > Torreya > Torreya grandis. The sequence continues at coordinate 1,062,620 of JARHVA010004345.1, read as the reverse complement.
TGGTGATAAGCATCAAGAAGGATGGGCTCATTCTCATTTACATTGATTATTAAGTGTTGAATGTTGCTTGCATCACTAATCCCTTCCCAACTCCATTCACTGATGAAGTCTTGGATGATGTCACAGACTGTGAAATCTACACCTTTACTAATGGGTTCTCAGTAAACCATCAAGTCCAAATTGAGGAGGAGGGCAAACCCAAAATAATGTTTATGACTGAATGGGGCTATTTTGCTTATAACATGATGCCCTTTGGACTCAAGAATGTGTTAACCATGTTCTCTAGAGTGGTGATCACCACATTTAAAGACTTCATCCATAATTTCCTCCAAGTTTACCTAGATGACTATACAATGTATGGCCTCATGAATGACCATTGTGATAACCTTAGCCTAATGTTTAAGAGGTGCAGGTAGCTTCAGATATCCTTAAACTTGAAGAAGTCCATCTTTAAAACACCATATGGAACCTTTCTTAGGCACATCATCTATAAATATAGTTTGTTCATTGATCCTATAAAGATTGTGATCATCATTTAGCTTCAAACTCCTTCTACATAGAAAGACGTTTGCACTTTTCTTAGCCACTATGGGTATTATATAAAGTTCATAAGGATCTATGAAAAGATGTTGGTGCCACTAGAATAAATCTTATGTAAGGATGGTCCATTCTATTGGGGTGAAGTGAAAGAGGATGCCTTTGAGACTTTAAAGCTCAAGTTGGCTAGCATGCCTATTTTATAATTTCCCAACTGGATGACCCAATTCCACATCCATATTGATGCATCTAGATATATGATTGGAATAATCCTAATGTATCCTAGCTAAGGCAAAATGGTTCACCCTGTCTCCTTTACTATCAAAAATTTGACAAAGGCAGAGCAGAACTATACCACAATCAAGCATGAGGTAGTTGTCATGGTCTATGCCTTGTAAAAATTTAGATAATATTTATTGGTGACCCCATTCATCTTCTTCATAGACTATGAGGTGCTTAATTACCTTGTGAATAATCCCATTCTAAATGGGCACATTTGTAGATGGATCATTTTATTCCAAGAATTTCAATTCTCAGTTGTCATCAAGCCTAAAAAATAGAACCTGGGCCCAAACCATTTAGACTATATAGATGCAGGCAATATAGCAGTACCTATTAAGGATGATATGATAGATGTAAAACTTTATAAAATCTAATGTGATCCTAATGACTTGGAAAATATAGCCATATTTCTAACATCTAGATCTACACCTTAAATAATGACCACCAAAGAAAATAAATAGCTCACAGTTTGTGCCACCCCTTTTTAGCTCATTAGCAAGGAACTATACAAACTTAGCCAAGATGAAGTCTGATGTTGATGTGTCTTAGAACATGAAAGGGGATCTATTTTATACTAAGCAAATTAAGGTGTAGTAGGAGGCCATTACATGGGAGACACAATAATGCACAAGGTGTTGTAATCAGGCTTATGGTGGCCAAGTCTATTTTATGATGTGAAAGATTGTACCAAGGCATGTGACATATGCCAACATATAGGGAAGCCCAACCACCAGGATGAGATGCCTCTCAACCCCATTCTTACCTAGGCACCATTTAATAAATGATCCATTAACTTTTTTGGGCCAATTACTCCCACATCATGGCACACAAGTGAGAGATACATTCTATCAACTACTAACTATTTCATCAAGTCAGCTAAGGCCACCCCATCCAAAAATTGCAAAAATACCTTAGCCATAAGGTTCATCTAGGAGAACATCATAAGATATTATAGGTGCCCACTCAACTTGACTAGTGATAGAGGCACACACTTCATTAATGGAAATTATGTTGATCCTACTGACAGAAAACATGGTGGTACACCATAAGATAACACCATATCATCCCCAAGTAAATGGCATAGTTGAGGCATTTAATAAGATCTTTGGGATGTTTTTCACAAATATATATGATTTTGGTTGCAAATATTGGGATGATTAAGTTTCGGTAGTGTTATGGGCATATCACACAACCTACAACCACCCAAATAAGGCTACACCATTTCAATTAGTGTTTGGTACTGAGGTGGTTTTACCAATAGAGTTCTCAGTGCCATCATTATGCATGGCATGAATTGGTTGATTGGATGACTAAGAATAATTGAAATTAATACTAGAGGACTTAGAGCGCTTATATAAGGTGCACACCCAAGGCAAGTGGAGCCAACAAATAGAGATGGCATGCCATAAGCTCTGGTATGACAAACATATAAGGCACAAGGTGCTAACACAAGGGGTATTAGTTTTTCTCTATGACTCAAAGTATATCAAGCACCTAGGCAAGCTAAAAATAAGGTGGATGGGTCTATATATCATCCACAATATATTAGATACTGACACCTATAAGCTGTACATGTTATCAAGTGAAATGCTCCCTAGGCATTTTAATAGTAACCGATTGAAGCTATATCAATAATAGGGTAGAACTTATGCCATCAGACACCAACTTCTTAGTCATTATTTAGTTATGTTGTGATGACCAAATAATTTTTGATGCAAGCCAAACAAAATTCCTTATTTGTGTTATTTTTTATTTTTGATGTGGAGAGTGAATAAGTGGCACATTGAGGCCACTAGTAAAACATTTCTATCACTTTCATGCATAATTTTAGCCAATTGAGTCAAGCACGGATGTTCTCCAAGTACCTGAGGCCAAACACATAAGTTATGGGTATGTGAAGTTTACCAGATTTAGACACAAGGTGTACCAGATCTTCATGTGTAAGACTTAGGAAGTGAGGCATTATTAGGCCCACGAAAGGACGAGTTTGGTGCTTCTAAGTCTAATACCAATTAGGTGAGTCAAGTGAGGTGGATTTCTAAGCACCTTCGGCCAAACACCTAAGTTTTTGGGTGCTTGAAACTCACTAGACTTTGAGCATATGTGAACTAAGAAAGTTGCACAAGATATAAGTGCACAAAATATAGAGTGAAGATGCATAACATGATTGTGTACAAGACTTCAAATGAGAATGCTACATTAGAGGGCTAACACAAGGGATTTTTATGGGGTAGGACAAGCCAAGGTAAGAAGCAAAAAACATAATGAAATTGACCAAAATATACAAGCATACTTGAAATAGAAGTACAATAAGAAGAGGAAATGGGACTGACAAGGTTGAATCACGTGCATATGAGGTACTACACCCATGTTGTCATATTGGAGGTGAAGGTCACACCAAGTGAACAAAGCACTGGAAAAATTCATCAAGATAAGTTGGCATCCACCCAAAGTGAGGCAAGAAGTGACTGTTTAAACTACACGTCACTTCATCAAAAAATTGCTAGAATAATTTAATGAGGTGATGGCAGAGGCACAAATATCCACTTAAATGTGTAAAAGATAGTAGATTTTCATGAATTTCATAGGTCATAGTGAATCCCAAGGAGTATAGGCACCATCATGCCATTAATCAACCATAATTAAGGTGATAGATGAGAGTAGAGTTATAAAATAATGAAAAACTAACTATTTCTAGTTATAAACCTTATACTAATTTGAATTTAGAATAGAAAACTAGAGCAAAACTAGTAAACCAAAGAGCTAAAGCAAGGAGACCCTACTACAGTGATAACTTGAAATTGCTAGATGCCAAATGTGAATGGTTAAATAAAATATCAAATTTCCTTCTCTATGATATTAGAGTAGAGAAGTAAGGGGCATGAATTATGCATTAACCAGGTAGTAGAAAAGTTAGAAAGATGCCAAGGAGACCATTTGTGGTACATGAATATCAAGAGATGAGGACACAGTCACAGACTTAGTGACTATGAAAAGCACCAAAAAAATTAAAATATTTAGCAAGATAAATAGACCATGTTTCAACACCAACAGGTTCAGGATGGGGAAAAAGTGTACACCTAAATCTAACCACTAATAACCTTCAATCAGGGTTTTGACCAATTTCCACCAAAATACACAATTTGGCTTAAAAATACTAAACACATTAAAAACTTTGAAACTAACATATTTAAGTGCCAATTTTGGCCAAAGTATCCCTGAATGGGGCAATGAAATTTAGGGTTTAACTAACTTTGATCAAATCATTTCGAGTCAAAATGTCATTTTTGCACCTAGGTGCTCTATATTGCTCTTTTCTATCAAATTTATTATATGAGATGCATGCCTTTGTTATTTTTCATTAACAACATCCTAAATGGGATAATGGTTCCAATGCATCTAACATCAACTTTCAATTCCACTCCAATCAAATTTCAAACCAATAAAATGACATTTTAACTAATTTGATTAATTTGTGCACAAATTGCCAAGGTTTTGCATTAAAGTTGAATAATTATATTTAAGGCTAATTAAACCAAATCAAAATATTAAGTTAATTTTCCATGGAACTTGTTACATATTTAATTTTATAAATGGATTATCATTAACTACATCATCAAATGACATCATCCTATGGGGTGGCATCCACAAGCCATAAATGCCACAAATATTTGAATTAATGCCTCCCATGCCTCATTAAGACCCTCCATGCCTAGTTAATGATCCTCTATCCCAAATATTGATGAGCCTATTTATGACTTTTAATTACATAATTAAATTAATCCTTAGCTACACATCTTCATCTTAAGATGGACAGTTCAGGTTGATTCTAAACCATTCCAAAAATCTATAAATATGAGGCCTTGCCTATTGAATTTTAAGCTCTTTTATGCTAAAATTATAATGCCCAAATGCATTCAAAAATACAATGTAATTAGTATTATAAGGTCAAATTATTGATCCAATCCAAGCCAAGAAAAAGCCAAACAAGGTGTCAAGGAGAGATGGAGGTAGCCACACTTCATTGATGCAGACTTCATGAGCACAAACCGAGAAAGACACTACACAAGCATTTTGGAGCATCTAAGGAAGGTGAAGGAAGGTCTTTCTTTCATGTTTTAGTTGTGTTTTCCAATTTTTTTTGTTAACTAAGCTCCCCCATTGAGATAGGCTTAAGGTGTTAGCTATTAGTGTGTTATTTTGATTTTGATTTCATATACTAACACAATACTAATTTTCCCTTGTTACAATCTTATGTTAATAAATGGCACGATCAGTGGGACTTAGCTTCACAAATCTAGTCAAATTTCACCTACAAGCAACCTAATAACTATTTTCATGTAGGATCTTAGAGTGTGGAGGCAAACAAGGTAAAGATTTGAGCAAAAATCAATTTTTTTCTAAGCCACAGTTTTGTTCTCAGGACTATCAACCCAACTCACCTGTGCAACCCAACTCGCTTGTCAATGCAACTCACCTATGCAACCCAACTCGCTTGTCAATGCAACTCGCCTGTCCAACCCAACTCACATGTCAACCCAACTAGCCTATCAACCCAACTCACTAATTGTTATGTAGATTAATTACCTAGTGAATACCAAATTTTTGAGTCTAATTAACATTAATTATCAACCCAGGGTGCATACACTTTTCAAAGATGTCAGCACTATATATGCATTATTGATTCATAAATTAACTTGCTTTACTAATTGTAGTACAATGAACTTATGTTAAATTTACTAGATAGTTATACTATGAAACTATTATGATATAAATATAGAAATACTTCACACTTTATAAATCACACATGCATCACACTTTATATAATCAAATTAATAATGAAATCTAATTACGCACTCTTAACTAAAGAGGGTCAGGATCTTCACTGCAACTCCTTTCGAGGGGGCCCTTCCTCATTCAGAACTAAGTTCCAATCCTTTTATGATAGATTTTTATAGAATCAACTTTCTCATTACTCAAATCTATAGCAATTAAATATTGTTATAGAAGATTACAATGCAATGACTTCTATAGTTATATTGATTATCCAATCTTCAATTTCAACTCCCCTCTAATCTGAATCTAGGTTTTGCCATCAAATACAAAAGGTAGTTTATTAAATTCTAACCAAAGACACCAAACTAATAAAAATACAAATACTTTATAAATTTCCCTAGTTAACCTTCAAGTGGTTAGTAACCGAAGTTACTTGTTTTAGGCTTGACTAGGTTAAAGACAAGGTATATTGTTTTATTTTTTTATTTTTTTGTCTCCTTATTGTCCTTATCTTTCTCATCTTTGGTAGCACATCCAAATTTTATTTCATGTAGGGAGTCTGTATAACAACTATGATCCTTTCCAATCATCCATTTGGTTCCCAAGATAGTTGGATATGTCCTTAAGATTTGATCACAACAATAGCTCTATTTTGTGCAATGGCTATGAGCAACCTATAGGTGAAGCATATAGTTACTATGGTCACTCTGTAGTGGCTATGGGAAACCTATAGGTGAAGCCTAAAATCATTGCAGGCAACCTGTAGTGGCTATGGATAGCCTGTAGGTGGAGCTTATAGTTGTTGTGGGCAGCCTGTAAGTATTGTGCCCAAGTGAGATCCTGCAACCTTAAGTTATCCTTCAAATGCATGTTAAATAAAGTTACACAAGTATAATCTAATCAAGGAAAAATCACCAATAATTTATATATATATATATATATATATATATATATATATATATATATATATATATATATATCAATACACACACAAAATCATAAATTCATTCATTCATTTGTAGAGTCATGGATAGTTGTGAATATTTACATAGGAAAAGATATATACTAGGTATGGATGAGGCTTATAAAATAGATCAATTGGTGGCTTCATTACACCCCCTACTTAATCTCTTGCTTATCCTTGAGCAAGCCTTGGCTGCATTTTGAAACCATAAATTGTTTTGAAATCTAGGGACTCAATGCAGCCTGACCCTTCAAAGATGTAGAAACCCTTAGCATCATCAATGTTTTCCTATTTTTATTCTTAGCTCTATATCAACTGGGAACTTTCCCTCCCAGTCAGGAATTGGGTACAAAAATAAAATATTTTGAAACATCAATCCCAACCATTTTACCCTTCTCCTCCTAAAAATATCAATGTACATGTATACTCTGCGGATGACCTCTATAAGGTTTTGAAGGGAGTAAGGTTCATTTTTTTTTAAGGAAACAGAGAGTTCTGCCCATCTTTGAGAATAATAAAAAAAAAAAAAATCTTTCCATTTCCTTCCATAAGACTCAAATAATGATTATTAACTTCTACCTATTTTCTGATAAATTATACTTATGGAGTACTTGAGTTCATAAAGGAGATCCATTCTTTTATTACAACATATGGATTACTTGATTCACCCTTGATCATTAGGGTAGCTTCTTTTTATTTTCATTGATACTCTTCCACTTGTTTTTTTCTTCCTATTTCATTAAGAATATATGAATAAAATGCATTCAATTGGACATCCCCCAAGTAGATGTTTGGATTCCATTCTACATTACTAGGTACAACATATTGGTGGATGTAAAACTCACTTAAATCAGCTTGGAGATCAGGATCAGCATATTTATATACTTCAAAGAAAGATTTGGGGTCACAAACCATGTAAGATTGATCATTATATAACCTATCATATTTGAAATTAATCCATTTCTCTTCTAAGTAAACAACATACACCCTAGAAGGTGGTTACACTCTATTAATAGTTCAGTGGTTTCATACAATTTATCAATCTTTTCCTTCATATACTTGATCCTGGTTTTAGCTATTTATAGTTTTTCTTTCAATTCCACCTATTTTTCTCTTGTATCAATATATACTTTAAATATTTGTACTAACTTCTTGTAGTGAGTTTTTATCATCACCAAATTGTTCTTTAAGAAAATGTAAGAGGTCTTCAGTTTTTACAGCTGTGGTAGCTAAAAGATCCACCTTAATAACTTCTTTTGTAGGTGTTTTTCTAGTGGGCAATGGAGGAGGAAATATATTATAGAAGGGTACCAAATCTAGAGCATAATATATTGTACATGCTTATGTGGCCAAGTTAGATGAATTTGCTACAATTTCCTCCAGGGAAGATACTGTAGGTTCCTCTAATAACCTTTCTTTGTCCATAGAAGGTTCTATAAATTTTGTTGCCCCTAGAAGTGTTTCAATTCCTCTCTTACCTTTTAATTATATTATCGCATTCTCTAGCCTGTATATTTATTTCATAGCTTGTTCCAATGTTTGGAACTCTTGGGCATGTGAAAATATCTCTTGTTCTACTTATTTTTCCATAGTTTCTTCTTTAATCAATTCCTCTTCTACTGCAGGTTGATTTTCCATCTCAATTCTTATTCTATATACCCAATGTGTCTAAGGAGATCAATGTCTTATTCAGTGAATTTTGATGGTTGGGGTGATTATTCTTCTTTTTCCTTGGTAGATTCCTCATCAGTAGACCATTCTTTAATTTCAAACCCATCAGGGGTCTTCCAAAACTTGGGTTCTCTTTTTGGATTTTCATCCTCACTGATGTCTATGGGTGAGGACATTGTAGTTGTCTTTTGTTTCTTAATTCTTTGAGATCTCCTATGAGGAGGTCTCCTTATTCTTGATATAGTTGGTTTTTTTTCTTTAGTTTTCATCTTCCTTTCAAGAGGAGTGGCTGATGGAACTTGTTCTTCTTGTGCAATAGTTGATGGAAGAATTTCCTCTTGTCCTGAAGGAGCCATGGTGGAAGAATAAATCTATGGTGAGGAGATAGTGGGAGAAAAAATATGCTACTATGGACATCCCTCCTCTATGTCAAAAAGAGGTAGGACTAGTTTCCTTCTCTTTCTTATGTCTATAGCAATTTCAAATGGACCTTTAGTAGCTACGAGCTGGCTAGTATCACTAGTGCCTATAACATATTCTTGTACAATCTGTTAGACCTACTCCTCAAGGGATTCCTCCTCATTATTAGCCTCTTCTTTTTGAGGTTCATTATTCCCTAGGGCTAAAAATTATTCCCAACTTAGATCAGGTTTGACATAGTTTATTCCATGTTTATTTATCAACCATATTAGGCAATGATGGGATATTATTTTTTTAATACCCTTCTAGTACTTTTTGGACATCTTATTTAGAATGTTCCATAGGTGATTTAGAACATTAATGGTTCTATCATGCCTTAAATGATTTAGAAATTTAAACTGAAGAGTATAAATTAGGGAATACCTTCATTCATAGGTCATATATTTGATGATGTATGAGGCTATCTCCCTCCAAGATGCAGGTAAATTGAGTCTTCCCACACCACCTTTCTTCAATACTAGTATTTCATCTCCCTGAAAAAATTGTTGTCTGGCTTCTTGACCATTGAGTTTATCTTGCCAGTTCTCTTCTATACTTGGCAACCCATTTGCCTAGCTCATCATTTCTTCAGGGATTAAGAATGTGATGCCATGTGTAGTAGCTTAGTCTCTAGTAAAAGATCCTACAAATTCACTAGTAATGGGTTTTAAGAAATGCTACAATTTCTCAAAATAAGTGGTCCAACTAGCTCTATTGAAGACAACTCGGCTGGCTTGGTCTCCCTAAAGTTGCCTATGATCCATGGGTTTTCTCCTCATAATTGACCCTCCCATTTTGTTAAGTTTAGCTTTTTTTTCAATCCTTTCAACCAGTAATTGGCAACACAATCTATTTGGCTTATAAAAACTTGCCTGTAACAAAGCAGGGTTTGCTCAATAATGGTGGTTTGTGGTAGTAAGTTACAAGGTTGTAGGTTATGGCATGTTTCATCTTTGCATGAATGGTTGTACTTACAAGGGAAATCAATGATATTAATTATTTTTCCTATAGGGTTTTTTAGCTTCATTATGGAATCTAATCTCGCACGTATGGATGTCATAGTGTGTGGTATTCTCACTCATAGCATCCTCCTACGTGAGTTGTCACATGTCCTCAAATGATGTGGAGTGAATAAGATGGAAGGGATAGAATAGGGTTATTATTAAGGGTATAAGGTGCGTTGGGACATCATCATGTGGGTTTAAGTGTGAGTTGAGGGGTATTAATGAATGACATGTTTCATGATTTGATATGGTTTTCAATATCATACATACTATATTAAAATAATGAATAATTTTCAATGATCAAAATATATGACATACCTTTTTAATGGTTTACCTAGGGTTACATCAAGGATTTGTATGTGAGTGTTTGCATGTAAGTGATTTATAGAATGTAATGATTGTGCTTATAGTTGTAACTAGACTGAAGTGGGAACCTTTGGAGTAATTATGAGATCATAATATGTTAGGCTTCTATGGTGCCCTTAGCTCACATGCACATGATTTATGACAACGTGCATGGAACTGGAATAGGAGTCTTAGACTTAGATTGAGAGATTATTGATCTCCTACCACAAGGTGGTTATTACAGAGCTGGGTGATCCAAGTCAAGTGCTACATGAACATGGAAGAGGGTAGCTAAAGGTGTTGTTACTTTCTGATCTACCTCTGCATGAGACTACATGATTTGCCTCTATGTTGTCTTACTATCTATAAATTCTACCTAGTGACTTTGCCTTATTATTTAGGGGTAGGCCGTAGCCAAGTTTTGGCTTTTCTGCTCTAATCCTCCTTCATTAATCCTCTAGCTGGTCTGGTGTCTTCCTTGTATGCTCAAAAGATCATAGCTAAGGTCATAGCTTATATTTTTGGAATAACTATCCTGCATATGCTTAGAGAGATGTTAGGATATGCCTTTAGCAACCAAAGATTGTGCCCATAGCAATTGAAGGAGGTGTTTGTAATAGCTACAAAATATCCCTTGGAAACTAGAGGAAGATGAATAGTTTGCTTAGAATGATTATTTATTTTTCATTTTTATTTTTACCCCTAAATAGCCAACAAGTTGGTTTTCTATTTAGGCCCATTTTATAGTTTTGGGCAGCCAACTGGCTGATTTTCTACCCAAAAACTGCCAACAATGCCCAAAAAGGGTTTTCATTTTTGGTTTATTTTTATTTTTAAATCTAACTACTACCTATAATAGAATGTTTATTCTAGGTCCTTGCCAAGTCAGCAGTAAGGGTGACTAGTCAAAGACCAAGTGAAGGTCTTAGTCTTCATGTCAGAGGAGGGTTAGGATGTCCTCCTCTCTTTCTTCATTTGTGTGTTGGTTGGTTCTCCCTTTGTCTAGTGAGACATCATGTCGATCCAACACATCATTGTATCCATTTTGTAATTGCATGTGTATGTGCTTGGAAAACTCCTCTTGAGTGAGTAGTTTTTGGTACAAATTTGGTCTCTGTCCATTGACCAATAGATGAAATATTACCAAATCAATGGTTTGGAGTTGCATTTCTCCATTATCATAAACATGTTAAATCTCAAATAGACCAAGTCATTTGGTCTAGAGTTTGCCCTTGTGATCCTTGTATTTTGAATCAAAAAGAAGAGCCCAATCTCTTTCATTGAATTGTTTGGTCTTAATGTACCTATCATGCTAGCTAATCCACTAGTGTTGTATAAGTTATGTGGTCTATAATGCTTGTTGTTTGTATTCATCTAAGATATTCAATTGTATAATCATTTCTTTATGTGCTTCAAATATATCCATCCTAAGTGCTAGTGCTATCCATAAGGTCTTATACTCAAATTTTATTGGCAAAATAGGTTTCTTTCCATAGAACAACTCATATGGGGTGAATCTTATAGTAGTCTTCCACATGATTCTGTAAGCCCAAATAGCTTCAAGAAGTCTAGCCTCCCAATCCTTATAGGACATACTAACAGTCTTGGTCAAAATATTTTATGACTCCCTATTGATGACTTCGACCTGTCCATTAGACTGTGGATGATATAGAATTGATTTTTATGCCTAATCTCATATTTTTGGACCAAAGCAGTAATTAAACTAGTAGTGAATTGGGTTCTTTGATTAGTGACTATTTCTCATGGCACACCATATCATGTGAATATTTATTCATATAGGAAAGCTTCCACTTTCTCATCCATATTGTGTGTAAGAGCCTTGACTTCCACCCATTTAATGACATAGTCAGTAAATATAAAGATGTACTCTTTGTTATTGGATTTTGGATCAAAAGGTCCTATAAAGTCTAGGCCCCATTTTTCAAATGGTTTAAGCACTATTTGACGCTACAAAGTCATCTCATTTGAATGTGTAGGTCTCCCCATACGCTGACATCTATCATAATGATTAGTATACCTTATTGCATCTTTATGGAATGAGGGTCAATAATATCTTGTATTCAAGATTTTTACTAACATACACTTGGCTACAAAGTGCCCTCTATAGAGTTAATCATGATAGTCTTTGAGGCTATTTGGAACTTTATCTTCTCTAAGACATCTTTTGATGATGGAGTCAGGCCTAGTATAGAAAAAAAAATTGGACAGCCATGAATACCTACCACTTTTTTGAATCGAAGTTCTTTTTTGTTTAGGGAGCAAGTATTATGGGAGTAACCCTATGGCAAGGTAGTTACCAATATTATCATACCAAAGTGTTGTAAAGGTGAGGGAAAATAGGTGCTCATCTGGAAATGAGTCATCCACTGTGGTATCTTCTTTAGGGGATTATAGGCATGATAAAAAATCAACCACGATGTTGTCCCTACCAAGATTCGCTACAATGGTGATATCAAATTCTTATAATAAGAGTAGCCATCTTATCATTCTAGCTGAGATAACTAATTTATTCATAAGGTACCGAATGGTTGCATGATTTATATGAACAAAGACTTGATACCCTATGATGTAGTGATAAAACTTGTTGATAGCATAAACTATGGCCAAGAGCTCTTTTTTAGTAACTGTATAATTTAACTATGTTGCCTACATGTTTTTTCTTACAAAATAGATAGCATAATTGAGTGCTCCCTATTTTTGGCCTAGCATAGCTCCTAAGGTAGTATCTGAAGCATCTGTGTGAATATAAAAGGGAAGCTTCCAATTAGGTCCATGCAGAACAGGGGTGGTGGTCAATAATTCTTTCAATTACTTGAAGTTGTATCATAGGCAAGAGTCTAGATGAATTCAACATCTTTAGTCAAGAGAGTGAACAATGGTGCTACTACTTTGCTGAAATTATTGATAATTTTTTTGTAGTAACTAACATGTCCTAAAAAAATCCTAACATCTTTTTGTTTTTGAGGAATAGGGATATTTTTTATGATGTTGATTTTTGTAGAGTCAACATTAATTCCTTCATTAAATACATGGTGGCCTAAGAAAATGCATTCTGTCATAAGCATGTAGCATTTCTTGTGACTTAAAGACAAATCATGCTCCTGATAATGTTGTAGCACTTTTTCCAAGTTGTCTAGGCACTCATCAAATGTTTCTCTATAAACAATAAAGTCATCCATATAAATTTATACACATTCATTTTCTATATCTGCAAAGATACTCAAGACATCCCTTTGGAATGTTGGAGTGTTAAAAATCCTAAAGGTAATACAACATAGGCATAAGTATTCCAGGGACAAGTGAAGGTGGTTTTCTCCTGGTCCTCAAGAGCAATGTTAATCTAGTTGTGACCACTGAAGCCATCCAAAAAGGTAAAATATTTCTTCCTTGCTAGTGTGTCCAACACCTGATCAATGAAGGGAAAAATAAAATGATCTTTTTTGGTTGTTGTATTAAGTTCCTTGTAATCTATGAATACACACCATTCTCTATTTTTTTTGGTACAATTACCAAAGGTGAAACCCATTCACTATCTATGATGGGGTATATAAATCTAGTGGTTAGTAGTTTCTGCAATTCTACTTTGACTTTTTATCTAAGAGTTAGATTCATCTTACGTTGTGGTTGTCTAATTGATTGGCACTCTTTTTTTATATAGATATGATGTGTGCATGTTTCTAGGCTGATTTCATGCATGTCCTCATAATCTCATGCAAAAACACGTTGGTTTGCATGCAACATGCTAACTAGGTATTTTTCCTCATTTAACTCCAACTTGCTATTAATAAGTAATGTTTTTTTCTAGAGAGATTTCAATTTGTCACAAGAGTGATTTCATCATTTCTATATTGCTAATGGATCTAATTTGGCTGCATCTATGAGGTAGTATCTAGTAGAATATTTCTTGTACAGATGCATCAAATTTACCTACTTCCCAGAAGATAGAAAATAGGCACTCAACACATTGCAAGTGGTTGAGATCTATAGAATGAGTTTGGTAATTATTCTCAAGAATGTTAGAGAGAATGGTATCATTTTCCTGATCAGCCAAGGTGCATGCATGGTCTATGATGAATACAAGAATGTAGGGAGGGTGCTCTACCTCATCTTTTCTAGCCCATAATGTATGCTCTGGTATCAAGGTTGGTTGTAATAGGGGATAGAGGAGCAACTTCTTAGTGTGGTTACCATTGGAGATCAACATGTCACCTGATCTACAGTTGATGAAGGCATCAGTTGTGGTAAGCCAAGGACATCCTAAGATAAGAGGATATCCACCCAAATTAAACTTAGGCTATAGTATAATGAAATCTATAGGATACTCTCAAGAATCTACAGTAATGACAAGATCTTCTATGATTCTTTTTGGTCTGACTATAGACTCATCAGCCATTTATAGCATTGTAGATGTGGGATGAATATTATTCAATTATAGGTTATGCATGGTTTAAGTTGTCATTACATTTATTACAACCCCTAGGTTTATTAATGTATTGGATAACTACTAATCATGGATCTAAACTATTACTACTAGGCATCTTAGATCTAAATATTTCTTTGGTAGGGTGTTTCCCAGCATAAGGTCTGCCAACTAGCCAATCACATGCACTCTATTGGGATCCTTATTCTTCCTTCTAGGATTACATAGACATAAGTTTCTAATAGCTTTAGAATATATAGGCACATCCTTGATGGCTTGGAAGAGGGGAATTTTAACACATATTTTTGAAATGTCTTATGAAATCAAATCCAAGCTCAATTGCATGGCACTGAAGGGTAAGATGTTTTAGAAATGGTGGGGTTATTTCAGAAACAACTTTATTTACTAGTTCAAAGAGTTCTTATGGTGGTGAGGGTGGGTTAGCATGATCTTCTAGAGTTTCTTAATCTGAATCCATTATTATGGGTGGGTTTGGAGGTGGTATAACTTTCCTTAAACGTAGGTGAACTTCATTGATATTCACTACATATGTTCAGTATAAGATAGGTTCAGTACTAAATGTTGATTAAACTAGCTTATTTGTAGGGTTCTACATGGGTTGGGTAGGGAGTTGATTAAGCTTAGGTGAAGCTTATGTATTGGGCATAAGAGTATGAGGTTGTTGTTATTGTGGAAGGAATTATCCTTGATAATTTTCCTAGGGCTAATTAGGTCTCCAAGGCTGCTTCCACTAGTTTGTGAAGGGTGGGCCTTGAGGTGGTTTCCAAGCTTGTGTCCAAGATGGGGATGCATTTTGTTGAGTTTGCCAAGAGGTGGTAGGGTAGCATATCTGAGGTGTCTCCCATCTAGAATTAGGAGGTGGGGATACATTTTATGGATATTTCAATGAGGTGGTGGGATATCTTATTTGAGGTGGCTACTAAATAGAATTAAGAGGTGGGACATTCATCCATAGACTAGTTCAATTAGAAGTAGTATTTACAAATGGTGAGTTAAAGGAGGTAGAATTTATAAAAGTTGGATTTTGTCCCATAACTGGATAAGATGGTCATTGAACCTGTGACTTTCTTTGTGCAACATAGAAAACTTGGTCTCCATCTACTCTTACAGCATGCAACTCTACTATTTTTGGTTCTTTAGCTTTGATGTGAGCTACTTTAGCTTGAACTTCATGACACCAATAATCTATCTTCCTCCTTTTACAATCCAAAAAATAAATAGTCAAAACTTGATCCAAGGCTGCTTACTTTCGCCTTGAGATTTTGATAGGCCACTTATAACTACTAGTGGAAGCTTGGTGCCCCTAATTTTGTTTATGGCAGACCCGAAATAGTTCTTGATCAATTCTTTGATGTCTTTAAATGGTAGATGGGAGATATCTCCCCCACTCATTAGGTCCAAGGCTTCTAGATAGTCTTTTTGAACTCTTTTTAGGAAGATGAGTTTTAGATTTTTTTCTTCTAGTGCACTTTGCTTGAATTTCTATACACTAAACATGAACCATTCAACGTAGTCTTCTAAAGATTCATCCCCTTCTTGAGTCATCCTGAAGATGTCATTTATTCTATAACTTATTCCTCATCCATATTCTAGATACTTAGCTAGAATTTTTTTTTTCATATCCTCCCAAGTGAGGATTGAATTACTTCCCAGTCCCATGAACCAATGAAGTGCTGAGTCCTTGAGGGTGGCTGGAAAAAGTATCAATTTTTGTGCATCCTGCCTATAGTCATATCTTTTATAGAGGATATCAAATTTGAAAAAAAATGTGTCTAGGTATTTTGATAATGTACCTCTAAAATTGTGCAATGCTGAGGGTGGGATATTTTTCATTTGTGTTATGCTTGTTACATCTGGAATAGGAAATTCAAAAGTAACTGTGTCTAGAGTCCCATTATCATCCATTGTTTTCTTCTCTATTCATGATGACTTTTCTTGTGATATGGATACCAAAGGTACTCGGGATCACATATTCAAATTCCATATCAGTCCCTTCATCAGTACAATAGTAAACATTTATTTTCTACTCTACAGTCTTTTTTTCTGATGAGAAATCTAAAGATTCTCTTGAGTTTTCTTGGATTTGTTCAAGAAGTCCTTGATGGAATATTGTTTTGATGTTACTTTTTGGAGTGTTTGGTTCGTGAAGTTCTCCTTAATAACTCAGCTAATGCTTCCTCTGCTTCTATTTCCTTTTTCAAAGCCAATAGTACTTCTTCTTCTGCAAGTTGCTTCTTTTAGTTTATAGTGTTTCTATCTTCAAGAGTCCTCTGACTTATGGTGTATTTTTCAATAGGATTCTTAGTTGTTATGGGTACTTATGGTTCTTTCCTAGTAGAAACTTGTGGTTTATTTGACAGGAATCTCCCTCGATAATCTCTTTCTCTCAACATAAAATTGTGCTACATCTTTCAGCTATCTTGTTCCTTCCTGTACAAGATTAGTGTCTTTTTGTTTTTTGAGTGTTCTAGGGGGTTATTTTAAAATAAGCAAAAAATACAACAAAGGAGTGTGAAAATCAAAATAACTGAAATTGAAATTTTACTTCTAGAAAATAGTAAAGTTATCTACTGAAAGTAGGAAAATTACTCTAGGAAGTAGAAAATGAAAGCAAAAAAAATATCTTAGAAAACAAGAAATGAAAGAAAAAAATTATCCTATAAAACAAGAAATGAAAATAGGAAAATTAAAGGAACACTTTGAAAAAAATAAATCACTTTTATAGGAAATAAACCCTGCAAACATGAACTAAGTAAATTACAAGATTGTAAAAAGGAATTTAAGGCTATGCACCATTTACTTCCAAAAACTTAGACATCTAGCATAAGACATCATAGTGCCCTCACTCAACTTGCCTGATTGGAACTATATGTTTAGGAACTTAGACATTTGGCATAAGACACCATAGAGCCCTCACTCGACTTGCTCGACTAGCTAGAATAGTGCATTAACTAATCTTAAAAAAATAATGATTGATTTTAGAAAAAAATAATTGACACCCTCCTTGGCAACGATGCCAAAATGTTGTGCAGACTAATTACCTAGTGAATATCAAATTCTTGAGTCTGATTAACATTAATTATCAACTCAGGGTACCTACACTTTTCAAATATGTCAACACTATATATGCATTATTGATCTATAAATCAGCTTGATTTACTAGTTATAGTACAATGTGTTGTTCCAAAAATTTGTCACTCATTTTTGGGACAACATATGAACTATTTTGGGCCTGCAGGCCAAAATTCTCTCTTCCCTTCTTAAAAAATTATTTTGAGCACTAAAATTCTTCATTATTCAAGGTTTTTTAGCTAAGGGACTAGCAGGTTCAATAGGTTTAATGACTTCAACAGGCAAGCTCTCTCAAAGAAATAAGTTTTCAACACTTAGGCAATTTCAAGGTTGGTTCAATGCCGAGGTTCAACCAAAAGGTCCATCGACAAGATTCAAACAAAAGAATGAACCTTTGAACCATTGAACCTTGAACCAAAATGGTTCAATGGGTTCAAAGGTTGAATGACATCGACAAGCTTGAAGAGTTAGGCACTTCGGCAAAAGTTCAAAGTTCAATCGCTTCAGCAAGTTCAACAGCTTTGAAAGACTTAGTGAAAAGAAGGAAGATTGAACCATTGAACCATTGAACCTTGAACCAAGGAAGGTTCAATGGTTCAAAGGTTCAACATATTTGGTTTAAAACGATTGGTTCAAGCGATCAATTGAATGAGTGGAACACAAGATTGAACCATTGAACTGTTGAACCATTGGTCGATTCAATTGGAAGGTTTAAAGGAGTCCCCCAAAGCCCAAAGGCCAAGTGCCCTTATGGAGGGAAATGAACCAAAGCCAAAGTACCCTTGTGAATGGTATTGAACCAAAGGTGAGTACCCTTACAGAGGGAAGTGAGCAAAAGCAGACAAAGAGATATCTTTTGAAAAGATTTTTCGTGGCCAAATCTTACAAGGGAAATCCTTTGGACAAAATGTCTGAAGGAATTCCTTTGGACATTTTGTCTGAAGGAATGATCAAAAGCCTAATGAAAAATAGCTCAGGCAAGGGAAGATTTCCTTTGGAAAAAATGTTTGAAGGAATTGAAGAAGACCGCTCGAGGACCCTGAAGGACCCCAAAGGGTAGGTACCCTTGTGGGGTGGCTCTTAGCGACCAAGAAATGGACCTTCTCAAGGCTCGAAAGGACACCTTCCTTTAAGGAGGTTCCAAAGACATTAAGCTGATGGACCCATTTCTATGAACTCTATAGGCTGGTTTCTATAGACTCTGTAAGTTGAATTCTATGGACTTGCAGGCTCATTTCTATGGACTCCGTAGGTTGATTTCTATGGACTCTACAGGCCTATTTCTACGAACTCAAAAGACTTAGAGAAAACATAGGATTTTAAGAAAGAGGATGAACCATTGAACCTTGAACCAAATTGGTTTGAAGGTATAATGGGTTCAACAGTACAAAGAAAGCTCTAAGCAAAAGAAAGAAGCGAAAGATTCCAAAGACAAGTCCAAAGAGATGGTTCAAGCGAATGAACCAAAGAAGCGACAAAACCAAGGAATCAAGGAGGCCACCTAAACCATTGAAATAGTGAACCAATGATGTTCCTATGGATGTCAAATTTAGAGTAATAAAATATATGTTAATTTTCAAATGTGGCACGGAACTTGAAAACAAACTCAGTGACCAGCTGAAGCACGAGCTGAAGTAGCTAGTAGAAAGGGAAAAGATAGCCTAAGAGCTCAAATTGAAATAGGAAAGAGGGAAAGACCAGAAATATCTATGTAGGAGTTATTTCCAATAGGTGGAACAGTCCACCAAGTAGATATTTGAGCTTGCAAATGTTAAATGCGTGGCCTATTTTTCTCCCTTGGAGTAAAGGCAAAGTGGACAGTTGCACAGACATCAGGAAAAGGACCAGACAACCCATGCTAAGGAGAAGAGATTTGAGATGAATCGACATGCCACAATTAAGGTAGATGCCTTGTTCCAGCATGGCCCTCTTTGACAAAACTAAAAATGCATTCAAGGCATTGAATGCAGCATGGGTCAATCCATGAAACAAAGCACCAAGCCTTTCTTGGCTATTTTATATTGTAATCTCTTATTTTATGCAAAGGAGATCTCTTTGTTATCAGAAGTAAAACCCTACCCAAATTGAAAGGCATTTACTGAGACTTTGAGCTCAGATTGTTAATCATATTTTGTTATATGAATGAGAAAGGAGGTACTTTCAAAATTTGTGATGTAATAACTTGTGTTATTTAGGAGATTGTTCTTATGTCTATTTCCTAGATGCAGTCTTGTTCATTTAATTAAATAAGTAGAACTAGTAGAAGTAATCAAAAAGGTGTCCTAAAGCTGATTGTGGAGAGACTTTGTGCTACCACAATTGTCTTTAGTATAGGTGTTTTTAATTTCTTTCTATGTAAAGGGCCTTGAGATGACTTTGTGCCCTCATTGTCCTTCATATTTCACTCTTTGGTAGTTGAGGTGGAGACATTGTGCTACACTTCATCCTGTTGGTTACTGTGCCCTTGCTACTTGTTACCTACTTGAAAGAACTCCAGCTATTTGCTACAAGACCACTTCTGAAAGAAGAGGAGTGCCTTTAGTGTTTTCACCTAGATTTCTCCTTTGTTTGTGAACATCATCTCTAAAAAAAGAGAGATGGATGGTGTTGTCCTACCCCTGAGTGTTATTTTCTACATATATATAGTAGATAGCCCCTCATATTTATAGGGAACCTCCCCTTGATGAGAAGAGAAATTTTTCCCCTTTTGATGTGGTAAACCTGCACATCTGGCTAACCAATCTCTCTTGTTGTGGTTGAAATGACCTATTTTGCTCGTCAGTTAGCTGGTGACAAAATATTCACCCAATATTTTTTTTTGACTCCACTAGGGAAGAACGAGCAGTTTCAGTTCTTTTCCTTATCTATTTTCTTCATTGTTCCAAGTCCTTTTCCATTACCATTTTCTTCCACCTTTACACCAACAATTTTTTGGTGACTCTGTTGGGGATCGACAAGCATTTCCAGTCCTTTTCCAATCTTTTCAAATTGAAGCATTTCATATTATTGGGGAATGATGTGAAGAGGAAAGAACACTGCCATTTTCATGCCAACTATTTTTTGGCGACTCCACTGGGGAAGAATGAGCAATTTTAGTTCTTCTCCAATATCCATTTTCTCCACTAGGGACACAGCAATTTTGCATAATTTGAAGCCTCAAGCTTTTGATTGAAGCATCACTTGTGTCTTATCCATTATTATTATAGCCTTATCTATTTCCATTATATACTCTGAGCTATAAAACTAGAGACGTTGGAGATCGAGCATTTCATTTCAAAAGTCAAAAACACTGCCAGCTTCATGCCAACAATTTTTAGCAACTCCATTGGGGAAGAGCATGTAGTTTGAAGCCTCAAGCTTCAAGCTGAAGTAGGGCTAGTTCTTTTCCATTTTTATTCTACAATCTAGCAACTCCACGCTATATTAGAAGCTAGAGAGCCCAAGGTATTGTTGACCCTATTTTTGAGTTGGTGCAGCAGGGCAATTTCAATTTGTTTCCTCCAAAACTTCAAGTTCAACGAACTAGGAGTCTTCCTCCTACCAATACCAGGTCACCAATACAAGGTAGAGCTTCTCTTTCTATTATTATTAGAGATTTTCCTATACATACTCCACCCAAATTTGTTATCCCCACTTTTTATAATCAAATCATGGCAGTTCAAGGCCCCTGGGGTAACTCGTTTGGTCCACTCAATTTAACTCCACCTCTACATGACCTACCACACAGTTTAAGGAAAAATTTCTCCAAATTCTTTGGCGATGGGAGAGTTCATTCTGATGAACACATTACTGCTTTCAGCATAGCCTATGGTGTGATAAGCGTGGAGTATGAGGACGTAGCAGTCAGGCTGTTTGTGGAAATATTGCAAGGTGCTATTATAGATTAGTTCTATGATTTGCAGGTCCAGACTATGACTATCTGGAACACTCTTAAAGCTAAATTTGAAGCCAGGTTCAAGCCTACAGAAGATGCACATGCCCTACTAGCCTAGCTCACATAGATGAAGAAAGAACCTCATGAACCTATGAGGGACTTCATTGCTAAATTTGATAAGCTGAGGAACAAAATTCCTACAATTGCTCAGCCAACAGCTGAGAACCATAAATGTTTTTTCATCAATTATTAGCTTCTTGAAGTGAGTTTTTTGCTAAGACGTGCTGGCCACATAGACCTTGCTACTGCTCAGGATTTGGCCACTGAGGTGGAAGATGATCTCATCTTGGCAAGAAAGATAAGGAGAGATCCTAATAGAGGTAAATCTTCTTCATCTTCTGAATACTCACCTATAGGCACCACTAATCCAATGGTGTAGAAGCTAGAAAATGAGTTATTTGCTCTTAGAAAGCAAATGGCACAAGGAATGTCTTCTGCCCCTTCATACAGAGATATACTAGGGAGGACATTCCCCAATCAGTCATACCAAGGCAATGCTGCTAAGAATCAAGGGCAGCCAAATTATCTTTCTCCCATTCACGTAAAATTGGCCATTGAAGCACCTCCAACCAATTCAGCAATTGGATACCTTGAAGCAAAATTAGATTTCTCTTTCTAGCCTGAGTTGAACCTAGAAGATGATGTTAATCTCTTCATAGAAGGAGAAGAAGAATTAGCTGGCGACACCAACATTGGTTTCCTAAATTACCAGGATGAACCTAGAAGTGAAGGTAAAGTAGTTGATGGAGCATACATTGTATTCACCCAATCCAAGAATCAGTTAGCCCAATAAGCTGATAAAAAAAACAAACAAGCAACCTCAACCTATAATTTCAATTGTTAAGCAGGGAACCACTCTGCCTTTCTAGCCAAAGGACGCGGTGAGTAATAAAAAAGTAAGTACCTCAAATATGCCTTCACCTTCAACTTCAATTTCAAATATCAGTACCCCCCCTCTTAAAAACCAAAAGGATGAACTACCTTTCCATGTTCCTAATTCATTTCAAACATTTTATATAATCGATCACATCAAGAAAACCAAAATTCAAATGTTTGAATTTGAATTCCTATAATACAACCCTGAGTAGTTGGATAAGTTGATTCAATGTGTGAAGAATAAAACCATCCCTGCAGGACCAGTTGTTCCAAAGGTAACTCATGCTTCCCCAAGGAACATGTCCACCCAAAATAAACTTGTCATTACTCCTCCTACTACTCCCAAAAGGACTGAACCATTTTATGTCTCCCTACTGATAAATGGACATTAGCTGAATAATTACATCATAGACTCAGGTGCATCTGACAATGTCATGCCTGCCAAAGTAGTTGAATCCCTTAGTCTCACACTGACCAAGACATTTGGGAGATGTTTCTCCATGGAGAACAAATAAGTGTCATTGTTGGGACAGATCAAGGATGCCTAATTTGTATTTGCAGCATTTTTGGAAAAGAAAATCAAGATGACAGTCATGGTGGCCGACATCCCAGCCTCATACAGCATCCTTCTTGGGTGAAATTTTTTCAAGGATGTTGGTGGCAAGTTGAGCATGGACCTATCTGAAGTAAGGATCCTTGTCAAAGGTGATATGCAGAGATTGCACCTTGAGAAAGAAGTAAAATATGTGGTCACTCAAACATCAGCGCCTAAATCTCAAATTTTGTTTGAGTCTTCAGGCATGGGTAATTACTTTTTATCCACGGAGGAAGTTCATGAGATGTCTAATGAAGCTCCTGAAGGTGATAATCTAAAAATTGGTTCAGATGGAATAGCATAAGATAGGATAGAGCATAGTGCAAATGTAGAAGAATCCTCCCTTCCAAATGAAGAAAAATATAAGGTAAGGTCAGCTTCTGATGAGGTATGAATACTGGAGTTTGATGGCAGTTGTTCCTCTATCAGTTCAGGAGTAGGGATTGTGTTGATATCTCCTCAAAGAGATATTTTTCCTTCTTCATACAAGTTATAATTTAGCAACACCAACAACACTGCCAAGTATGAATCGTTATTACTTGAGTTGAAGGTAGCTTAAAACAGAGGTGTTAAACTCCTTCATGTTAAAGGAGATGCTGAACTGATGGTTTATCAAGTGAAGAACCTGCATCAAACTAAGAACAAAAGATTGCATCATTATCACAATTTGGTATGGGATCAAATTGAAAGTTTTGAAGCTTTTAATATTTATGTAGTGCCTAGAGAGCCTCATAATCATGTAAATTCATTGGCTATCCCTGCAACCTTCATGGTTCCTCACTCAAATTTCAAAGATAATAGGTACACTATCAAACTAGTCTTTTGACTAAGTGTGCCTGCTAAAGCTAACCATTGGTACGTGTTTGATGCTGACAATCAAATCATGTGCTTCACTGGACTAGAAGAGTAACAAGCTATGATAGTGGACCATACTGTTGTTTACCAAAGTTAAGAAAAAGAACTCTTTGCCAAGAGAGCAAGGATTTATGTTTTTCAGATTAGAGACCACATCTTGCCATGGGAAAAGAAGAGAGAACCAAAAGGAGTGCACATAAAAGGTGATTCCTGGTGGAGAGTTCCATTCACCCATCACCAATTTTGGGGAGAAAATGGTTTTTTACTGGTTTATCAAGATAAAATGCAATTTTTATTATCTCATAGTGAGTGGAATTTGAAGCACTTCAATCCTTGAAGTATCAGATAAGATCAGCTTGTACATATGTATAATTTTTGTATAGTCTTTAGCTTGTTTTGTGTTATTCATTTTTGTTTATTTTTTGTGCCTTTATTTTTTGGGTAGCACAACTCTGTAGCCCAATGGCATACTTAAAGGCACTAGAGATTCTGGTTTCTACTCCCCTCAGCTATTTCAAAATTCCAACTGAAGGAAGTTCCCCAAATGGAGCCAGCTGTTGTTCCTAAAATTTGTCACGCATTTTTGGGACAACATATGAACTATTTTGGGCCTGCAGGCCAGAATTCTCTCTTCCCTTCTTAAAAAATTGTTTTGAGCATTCAAATTCTTCATTATTCAACTTTTTTTAGCTAAGGGACTAGCATGTTTAACAGGTTTAATGACTTCAATAGGTGAGCTCTCTCAAAGAAATAAGTTTCCAACACTTAGGCAATTTTAAGGTTGGTTTAACACTGAGGTTCAACCAAAAGGTCCATCGACAAGCTTCAAACAAAGGAATGAACCGTTGAACCATTGAACCTTGAGCCAAAATGGTTCAATGGGTTTAAAGGTTTAATGACATCGGCAAGCTTGAAGAGTTAAGCGCTTCGGCAAAAGCTCAAAGTTCAACCACTTCAGCAAGTTCAATGGCTTCAAAAGACTTAGCTAAAAGAAGGAAGATTGAATCATTGAACCTTGAACCAAGAAGGTTTAAAGGTTCAACGTGGTTGGTTCAAGTGGTCAATTGAATGAGCAGAACACAAGATTTAACCATTGAACCGTTGGTTGGTTTAATCAGTCGATTCAATCATAAGGTTCAAAGGAGTCCCCAAAGCCCAAAATCCAAGTGCCCTTGCGGAGGGAAGTGAACCAAAGCCAAAGTACCCTTGTAGAGGGTAGTGAACCAAAGGCGAGTGCCCTTTCAGAGAACAGTGAGTAAAATTGGACAAAGAGATATCTTTCAAAAAGATTTTATGCAGCCAAATCTTACAAGGGAGTTCCTTCAAACATTTTGTCTGAAGGAATGATCAAAATCTTGACAGAAAATGGCTAAGGCAAGGGAAGATTTCCTTCAAACAAAATGTTTGAAGGAATTCCTTAGGACATTTTGTCTGAAAGAATTAAAGAATAAGACCGCTCGAGGACCCCGAAGGACCCCGAAGGGTAGGTACCCTTGCGGGGGGGATCTTAATGACCAAGAAATGGACCTTCTCAAGGCCCAAAGGGACACCTTCACTTTGGGAGGTTCCAAAGACATTAAGCCAATGAACCCATTTCTATGGACCCATTTCTATGAAATCTGTAGGCTGGTTTCTATGGACTCCGCAGGTTGATTTCTATTGACTCTGGAGGCTCATTTCTACAGACTCCATAGGTTGATTTCTATGGACTCTGCAGGCCTATTTCTATGGACTCAAAAGACTTAGAGAAAATAAAGGATTTTAAGAAAGAGGACGAACCATTAAACCTTGAACCAAATTGCTTTGAAGGTTCAACGGGTTCAATGGTACAAAGAAAGCTCTGAGCAAAGGAAAGAAGTGAAAGATTCCAGAGACAAGTCCAACGAGATGGTTCAAGCGAATGAACCAAAGAAGTGATGGAACCAAGGAACTGATGAGGCCACCCAAACTATTGAAATAATGAACCAATGTTATCCTCATGGACGTCAAATTTAGGGTAATAAAATATCCATTGATTTTCAAATGTGGCACGGAACTTGAAAACAAACTCAATGACCAGCTAAAGAAGGAGCTGAAGGAGCCAGTAGAAAGGGAAAAGATAGCCTGAGAGCTCAAATTACAATAGGAAAGAGGGAAAGACCAGAAATATCTACGTAGGAGTTATTTCTAGTAGGTGGAATATTCCACCAAGTAGATATTTGAGCTTACAAACATTAAAGGCGCAGCCTATTTTTCTCCCTTGGAGTAAAGGCAAAGTGGACAACTGCATAAACATTAGGAAAAGGACTAGACAACCCATGCTAAGGAGAAGACATTTGAGATGAATCGACATGCCACAGTTAAGGTAGATGCCTTGTTCCAACATATCCCTCTTTGACAAAACTAAAAATGCATTCAAAGCATTGAATGTAGCATGGGCCATTCCATGAAACAAAGTGCCAAGCCTTTCTTGGCTATTATATATTATAATCTCTTATTTTATGCAAAGGAGATCTCTCTGTTATCAAAAGTGAAACCCTACCCAAATTGAAAGGCATTTACTAAGACTTTGAGCTCAGATTGTTAATCATATTTTGTTATATGAATAAGAAAGTAGGTTACTTTCAGACTTTGTGCTGTAATAACTTGTGTTATTTAGGGGATTGTTCTTATGTATGTTTCCTAGATGCAGTCTTGTTCATTTAATTAAATAAGCAGAACTAGTATAAGTAATCAGGAAGGTGTCCTGAAGCTAACTGTGAAGAGACTTTGTGCTACCACAAATGTCTTTATTGTATGTGTTTTTAATTTCTTTATGTGTAAAGGGCCTTGGGATGACTTTGTGCCCTCATTGTCCTTCGTATTTCACTCTTTGGCAATTGAGGTGGAGACTTTGTGCTACACTTCATCTTGCTAGTTATTGTGCCCTTGTTACTTTTTACCTACCTGAAAGAACTCTAGTTGTTTGTTGCAAGACCACTTCTGAAAGAAGAGAAGTGCCTTCAGTGTTTTCACCTAGTTTTCTCCTTTGTTTGTGAACATCATCTCTAAAAAAAGAGAGATGGATGGTGTTTTCCTACCCCTAAGAGTGTTATTTTCTACATATATATATAGCCCCTCATATTTACAGGGAACCTCCCCTTGATGAGAGGAGAGATTTGTCCCCTTTTGATGTGGTAAACCTGCATATCTGGTTGACCGATCTCCCTTGTTGTGGTTGAAAGGACCTATTTTGCTCGTCAGTTAGCTAATGACAAAATATTCACCCAACACAATGAATTTATTTTGAATTCACCAGATAGTTATACTATGAAACTATTATGATAAAAATATATAAATAATTCACACTTAAAAATCACACATGCATCACACTTTATATGATTAGATTAATAATGAAATCTACTTAGACACTCTTAACTAAGGAGGGTCAAGATCTTCACTACAACTCCTTTCGAGGGGGCCTTCCTCATTCAGAACAAAGTTTCAATCCTTCTCTAGATATTTTCAAAAGCTTCTTATAGAATCAACTTTCTCATTACTCAAATATGTAGCAATTAAAGATTGTTATAGAAGATTACAATGCAATGACTTCTATAGTTCTATTAACTATCCAATCTTCAATTTCAAATCCTCTCTAATCTGATCTAGGTTCTGCCATCAAATATAGAAGGTAGTTTATTAACTTCTAACCAAAGACATCAAACTAAGAAAAATACAAATACTTTAGAAACTACCCCAATCAACCTTCAAGTGTTTAGTAACCTAAATTACTTTTTTTATGCTTGACTGAGTTAAGGACAAGGTATATTGTTTTGTTTTTTAATTTATTTTTTTCTTCTTCCCACTATCCTTATCTTTCCCATCTTTGACAATACATCCAAATTTTATTGCATGTAAGGAGTCTATACAATAGCTATGGTCCTTTTTAATCATTTATTTGGTTCCCAAGATAGTTGGATGTGTTCTTAAAATTTGATCATAATAATAGCTCTATTTTGTATAATAGCTACAAGCAACCTGTAGGTAAAGCCTATAGTTGCTATAGGTACTTTGTAGTGGCTAAAATAAATCTATAGGTGAAGCTTATAGTTGTTGTAGGCAACCTGTAGTGACTACAGGCTACCTGTAGATGGAGCCTACCATTGTTGTGGGCAGCTTGTAAGTGTTGTGTCCAAATGAGATCATGCAGCCTTGTATTATCCTTCAAATGCTTGTTAAATAAAGTTACACAAGTATAATCTAATCAAGGAAAAATCATCAATAATTCATAACATATATATATTAATGCACAAACAAAATCATAAATTCATTCATTCATTTGTAGATTCATGGATGGTTGTGAAGAATTACATAGGAAAAGATATATACTAGGTATGGATGAGGCTTATAAAATAGAGCAATTAGTGGCCTCATCACTTGTCAACCCAACTCACCTATTAACCCAACTCGACTTTCAACCCAAGAGCAAAATTCTTAATGTCATTTGCTCAAACTCCTAAGTGCTTCAAAGCAAGTCATTATAATCTTGTTTTTTTTCAGGTTGAGGGGGTAGCTTGGAAGTAAATTTAATTATTTTTGACTAACCACACACCTTTCAAATTGAGTTTAAAAATAATTTGATCAAAAATCATGCACACATCAAATTTGGCTTAAAATGAACATGTCATGTTTCTCACACATTTGAATTAGTGCCTAAAATGAACCTAAGATTTAGCTAAAACTTAGGTAACTTTAATTCAGTGCTTAAAACACATCATAAATCTTACAACATTTTCAATTTGGTGTTTTAATCATGAATCTAAGATAAGTCTTGAATTTTCAATTTAGGTTTATAAAATGAACTTAGGTTTTTATTGCTTCATGTGGTTATTTTGTGAAATATTTTTCATTTTTGTACTAAAGTCAAAGGGCTAGTAATGAATCTAAGTAAACATTTTCAAATTTGGTGCAACAAATCAACATCACATCAATTGTTTGCAAAACTTACTTGTTGATTATTTTAGTGAAAAGAGATGTGTGTGTATGCTCTCCCATCCATCCCTTTTAAGGAACTTTTGGGATCAAAAACCCATCTCATCTTAATTTGAGCCTAGCCCAAGACATAGAAAGAATGTCATCTAAATCACTTTCTAAAAACTCATAATAGTTTGGGTGATCTTGAAATGACCCTAAAGTCTTTCTATCAGTCATTTATTTATTACATCTTGGCTTGTGAGGGGGACTTCATTACCTCTCACAAGTTTTATAGGAAAGATTTGACTCAAGGTTTCATCTCCTAGCACTAACTTCAACCACTCCCATTAGGATCAGAGGTTTGAGCGATTAAACCACCTTCTAGTGTTGGAGGTGCACATAGAATGTATCTATACTTTGGAGATCACACTACACTTAGCAAGTAATAGATGTAGTGGTTGCAAAAAAGATAAGACCTTTTTGCAACAAGCCAATTTCCGCAGACACTCAATTAAAGTGTTTCTTCTCTTATTTGCTAACATGAAATTTGGTAGACATGGGATCTATCTAAAAATTATTGAAAACCAATTATTTTTAGTCAACCCCACTTTGCCACACCCTTAATATGAATTTAAATGATTTACTTATATTTTTTCATTTTCTTACTTGGTGTTTTGAGATTGAAACTAATATGTTTGTTTGTAAACCATGTCAAAACCAATTTATTTATACATCACTCTTTTGTCTAAAAAGGCATTATGTTGTCCATTTTACACCACACTTGTGCCTTGAAAATTTTGCTAAACATGTTTGTGTGTGTGTTACTTGTTTGAGGGGGGTAGCATTATGCTACCTAAAACATGTCAAACCATTTTTGCCTTTGATTCTTTGAAACATAACATTGATCACATCATTCGAGTATGCTTACATCATTAGGTTGCTCAATTTCTTTTAAGACTTGTTTATCATTGCACCAAAAACTATTTGTTTCAAACCATGTCACATCAGCCATTTGGACCTTGTTTATGCTCCATCATATTGTCCAATCTTATCTAGCTTGTTTGGTCAAATTCTAGTTTTCAATGTTGAGTTTTCAATTAACCTTGTCAAAGTTTGGATTAAAACATTGATTGATTTCTATTTAAGCCTCAATTCATGGGATTGATACACAGATCTTTCTATTTTGGGTTGCATAACTTTGATTAATTGATTACCCAAATTTAAAAACTATTGATTGTTTGTTTGTTCAATGCCTATCCTCATCATTATTTGTGCCTTTCTTTGGGTGAACATAGTCTTTCTCCAAGAGCCTTTTGTCTTATGGCTTATACCAACTAATCATGTTTATGTTTGATTCTGTGTGCCATATCTATCTCAAAGTTGTGTCCAAACTTGTTAGATTAAATTAAATTCACATCAATCTTTTGTTTTAAGTCTATATTTTGACGTTGTTTAGCTAAAATTCCTAGCATAGCCTATTTGAGCCTATATTTTGACTCCATGTTTGGACAAAAGACCTAGTGACTCTTTTCCCTTTCCTAGTTTAAACCTTGTTTGGAATACTTTGACCTAGACTTTGACATGTTAGTTTTTATTCAGAAATTTAACCTTTTATGTGTATGACATTTGACGTTAGATTATTTTATGCCAAAGTTTAGCACAAACCATTTTGGAGATATAGCTCTATGATCAAATCATTGTTTCGAGATACAGCTCCACTTTCGACTAAGTTAGACCTAGTTTGAACCACTTATCCTTTGGACATAGTTTTTTAGAGTTTGCAAAACTCTAAGCCTTTTATTTTGGAGATTTCATCATTTATGTAGATATGTCTAGCTACACTTATGGTTAAATCACATACAATCCAAATTATGATAGAATGACTGCACAAAATCCCACTAAGAACCCCTACAAAGAAAGATTTTCTAAGGATTTTTATTATTCTCCCTACAATAATCCATATAGGGAACATAGTCAAAATCCACAAGATCCAAATAAAATTACCAATTGAGATGATATGGTTTATGATGAGGAATTTGAAGGCCCAACTACAAATAATATTGTTTGGGATATGGATCCATACCCTCTTTACAATAATCAATACACAAAACATATTCAAGAACCAACTTATGATCCAACTCAAGATTGGGATGATATGATTTATTAGGTGGACTTAGATGCTTTGGCTTGTGCAAACAATCAAGATCCACAATGCCCCTCCATCATTCCAGGACCTCATCCTTTGGCTTATGTTAGCAACCAAGCTCTGCACTGCCCTTCATTACCATTTTAGGACTTTATCCTTTGGCTCATGTGAGCAATAATGTTCCCTAATGCCCTACCATTATCCAACCACAAGACAATCCTTGTCCAATACCAATCTAATCAAAACCTCAACCCATCCAATCATTTGAAGACCAAGTTGTGTTCAAAACTGGTATTTTTTAACTCATTAGAAACCAAGGCCAAGAAAACCAACTAATCTGAGATATTTTTTTTAAACCAACCACTTGTGATAAGTTGACCTATGATAAATCACCTATTGATCCTATATTAGTTATCGAGGAGTCTCACTTTGATGAGATAGTCTTTTTTGAGTCACTTCTTAATGATTATAACCACCTTTGGGAAAATCATTACCTCGACCATATGCCTATTTTTCAAGAGCCTCATATTGACAAGCTAGTCTTTGAGGAGTTGTCTCTTAACCTTTTTCCCATCCTATAGGAGTCCCACTTGAAAAATCAATTTTTGTGGAGCCAATTATGCCATCACATACTATTACTTGTCTAATACCAAACATTCAACAAGACATCATTGTAATAGAGTACCCATCAGATAAATAATTAGAATTAGAGTCAAGTTCTATTCTTGAACTAACATCAGATTTAGAATCAGAATCAAAATCAACATTAGTCTCAACATCAGATTTAGAGTCCATTGAGTCAAAATTAGATTCAAAAATAGAATACATTCATAATTGTTACAATATTGGTTACGCATGCCTTGCAGATCAATTTTAATATATTTGTGATCCTTTTATAGTTTTTGAGGATGAGTACTTCAGCTTCGATATGAGTTATCTGAGTATCTTCTAAAAGGATTGTACATCTTCTTCCTATTTCATTACCATTCCACATGCCATTACCATCAACCAAAATAGCCATATTATTGACATTCCATCTCCAACAAGTGTCGATAGGGACTTATAGAATCACACTTTGTTGAATTGCATCCATGGTGATATAGCAGTTGAAGAAGAGAAAGAAGGCCAAGACCACATTCATATAGTATAAGAACACTCTCCTAGTGAAACTTTTTTAGGGGCACTAGGGGATGAGCAAATTTCAAACTCAGCATCTTCTAGTGAAACTTTTTCAAAAGTGCTAGAAGATAATCAAAGTCAAAATTCAATGTTCCTTGGTGAAACTTTCTCAAAGGCATTATGGAACAATCAAGATAACTTCATTGGTGAAAACCTCATTGAGGCACTGATAACTGAGCACAAAATTCCTTTATTGCTTGATGAAGATAATATCAAAGATCAAAAAAAAATAACTTCCAGTCTATAACCTAATCAGATGGTAGCTACTCTCAAGATCAAACAATAGAAAAATTTGGTGATCCTATCAAGAGAATATTTAGAGGTCTTCCACCCTGCCACATCCAAAGTTATGTCAAATTCAGCATCAACAATATTATATGTGACTGAACATTTCAATCTTCATTTGTTTCCCAACCATAACCTATTCCATTATCATTTACCATTCTATTTCACAATCAAACATGCCATCCATTATTTGTCCATATTTACCATCCATGACTGTACTTTTTTTTATAGAGGCTACAAGATACATTGTCTTGACATTTGAAAGAATCAGAATCAATGACCAATGAAGATCATAACAACATTCTCAACATCCAGATCTATAGTCAATTCTAAATAGAGCAGTTATTCAGATGAGGTGTAGAATAGTAATTAACATGATTGATTATTGTATTTATATCATTTTCTAATCAAGATGTGCATCTCTACTTCAGTAAGAACAATAGAATCATATGCCATTTACCATACCCAAGCCAAACATATCAAAAGCCAATAATCACCTAGGCTAAAAACATGTACCATACCATTTCATTCACCATATTTTTTTTACCATTATCTTAAATCCCAGCCATTCACCCCATCACTTGGGGGAAACCCTCTAACCATTTTTTTTCCAATCCATCAAAAACCATCATTCTATTCCTATCTAGACCAAAGCCTATTTTTAGTCATCCTACCCCATCTTATTTTGATCTTGGTTATTTTGGTTCTTTTTGAACCTTTTGTGGGAAGATTTTGATCAAGTTTGAACCATCATTCCAATCTATGTTTATAATGATAGTCTATGAAAGTAGTGTTACAACTGACCTGGCAAGATATCTTTCATCTTCTATCCTATATTAAGTTGGTTTATATGATCTTGATTATAAAAACCTATGGATAAATTAGTGTTCATCAATCTTGCTACTAATTAGCTTCATTGATCTGATCTATTGTATCCTAGTTATAACCACCTATGGGCAAACTAGGGGCAAGATTTGTTTATCATGCATTGTTGTCTCACCTTGCCATTACTATTTTCATTTGATTGGCCATTTGTCGTATATGAGAACATATTAGGACCTAGTTGGTTTTTTCTCACGTTTTGTGTGGATGGAATTACTGTGACTTGACATCATTTCAAGACTATATAGGTCATGCTCAATTTACGTTGAGGTCACCTCAGTCCCCCTAAGCCATAGTCTTATCATTTTATGAGCAACTTAAGCCAAATGCTCTCATAATTTTGTGATCAGGTATCTTGTCATTCTCGATCGAGTTAAGATAACTCAAAATTCCAAAAATATTCAAATATTAAAAATATCAAAAACATTTGTCATGTCTAAGCCTAGTCAATTATCCTCAATTCACCCTACTGGGGCATGGTTATTATTAAGATGCTTTCTTTTGATTTTATTTTTGGGATTTTTGTTTGTTTGTTTATTTCAAAGGTGTTTGTTTGTTTGTGTACTTTCTATGTGTTTCTTTGTTTGTTTGTTTTCTTGCCTATTTATTTGCTTCTAGCACTGTTGCCTCAACTTAGTTTATATGTATGCATTGGGTGATTCCTTATGCACATTTTTCTCAGGTCCATCCATATTCATATGTCAACATTGTCATCATGGTTTTTATCATTGGTGCATTGTTTTTAGTTGTTTATTGGATTGGAAGTCAATCCTTACACATATTTTGGGATAGTCTTCATGGTGTTATATCATGATGCATACCATCACATGCCACAACAAAAATTAGCTTCAAGAAGGTTTACAAGAAATGGAGCTATAGAAGTTTCTCCTTGGAACCTTGGAAAATCCTCCCACCATTGATCAAATCAACCCATTAACCATTCTAGTTGTATTATTATTAATAAGGATGAGCATATCTTCATTGATAGGTATAACTTAATCATTTCTATTGATCAATCTTATTATTCTATTCATCTATTTCATCACTTTACACTCACTCATCTTTAATCTATATTCCATGTTATATCCTTGAGTTATGCTTGCTAATTATCCCTAACTAGGGCAATCTCATTTTTAACCAATCCAGGTCCTCTTGATGATTATAATCACCTATGGGCAAATCATTATTTTGATTTTTATTCTTGATTATAATCACCTTTGGGCAAATTAGTAAACCTTTTTAAATCAATGCATGCAAGCATTTTCTCATTTGAATTAATCTCAACCATGGGTTAATTCCACATTTTTCTTGCTTATATTAGAGGGACTATCCATCAAAAAATGTGACGGTCACTCCCTCAAGGGGGCATCATCATAGACTTCCCAAACACTCTTTGGAGCTTTTTCTTCAACCATCATCTTATTTTTGGCATACAGGCCATGTCTCATTATTTGAGAAGACATTTCTTTGCCTATGATTTGTAACATCTTCCCAAATAGGGGTAAACTATAGACACCTAAATTTGGCCACCAATAACCTTCAATCAGGCTTTTGACCAATTTCTACCAAAATGCACAATTTAGCTTAAAAACACTAAAAACATATTAAAAGCTTTGAAAATAGCACATTCAAGTGTTTATTTTGGCCAAAGTATCCATAAATGGGGCAATGAAATTTATGGTCCAGCTAACTTTAATCAAATTAGTTCGATTCAAAATGCCATTTTTGCACTTGGGTGCTCTGGATTGCTCTTTTCTATCAAATTTATTGTATGAGACATGTGCCTTTGTTATTTTGCATTGACAACATCTTAAATGTAATAATGGTTCTAATTCATCTAACATTGACTTCCAATTCCAATCCAATCAAATTTTGAGCCAATAATATGATATTTTGACCAATTTGATTAATTTTTACACAAATTGCCAAGGTTTTACTTCAAAGTTGATAAATCATGTTTAAGGTTAATTAAACCAAATCATGATCTTAAGTTAATTTTCCATGAAAATTTTTGAATATTTATTTTTAGAAACTGATTGTCATTAACTGCATCATCAAATGACATCATCCTATGGGGTGGTATCTACAAACCATAATTGTCACAAATATCTAAATTAATGTCTCCCATACCTCATTAAGACCCTCCATGTTTAGTTAATGTCCCTCTATCCTAAATATTGATGAGCCTATTTATTAAATTTAATTACATAATTAAATTAATCTTTAGCCACACATCTTCATCTTGAGATGGATGGTTCAGGTTGATTCTAAACCATTCCAAAAATCTATAAATAGGAGGCTTTGCCTATTGAATGTTAAGCTCTTTTATGTCAAACTTATAATGCCCAAATGCATTCAAAAATCCATTGAAATTAGTGTTATAATTTCAAATTATTGATCCAAGCCAAATCCAAACAAGGTGCCAAGGAGAGATGGAGGTAGCCACACTTCATTGATGCAGACTTCATGAGCATAAATTGAGTAAGACACTTCAATAAACTATTTAGAGCATCCAAAGAAGGTGAAAGAAGGTTTATTTTGCATTTTCGTTGTGTTTTCTATTCTAGTCTTGTTAATTAATCTCCCCCATTGAGATAGGCTTAAGGTATTATCTATTAATGTGTTATTTTGATTTTGATTTCATATATTAACACAATACTAATCTCCCCTTATTGCAATCTTGTGTTCACAAAAAATAGATGAGTTTGGGTCCACAACAGGTATAAAAAGAAGTAAACAAAGACCAAGCAGTAGCAAAATTCACTACCATAAAAATAGTAGCACCGCTATTAGAGGGGGTAAGTGTCATTGAAGTTGATCCAAAGGCACTTGAGAAGATGTTATACCAGGATATGTAATTTCCTGATGAGGTCTTGATGTGAGAAAATTGGGAGTTGTTCATGCATAACTACTATCTAAAAGAATATAACCAATGTACATTAAGCAATATGCAAGACCTAGTGCACAACTGGGTGGTAGACACAATGGTGAAGACTATGAAAGGTGAAACACTATTTGATGTCTCAATTTGGAAAAAATTGGCAACCATTGACATGACTCAACTATATGAGTTTTTGATTTTTAGGAAGCCAGAAAAACTCATGTAGTTCCTCCTCTCGTACATCTATAATTATTGATTTTACTTTGCAAGTAGGTTCATGAGGCTATCCATAAGCCTTATCAATAGAATCATTGGACTCTCAAACTTTGATGTAGGCATTTTCTAGATGATGATGGATGATGTTGAGGTTGAAAGGGTCAAGAAACTCCTAGGTTACTAGAAAGGAAGTTTTGCATTCTTGATCAAGGACATTAATGATCCTAGGATGAGGGTAGATATGTGCCTGGTGAGTTTAAAACTATGTCCTAGTGGTCAGTGGGTAGATATAACAAAGACCTTCTCATGCATCACCTACCACATGGTGCAGGGGTGAAATTTAATATTTCCAAGTTCATCATATACGACATAACAAATAATGTTCTTGAATGTCATACAATGTGAGAAACCTTCCAATGGGGGTCCATGTTGATATTGATCATGATGGAGGAAATCAACATGCCTGATGGTGATGAGGATAACTTATGGGTCTTCCCAATGCATAATAAGTCCCCAATATTGAAATACTAGAATTATACTTAACCCCCTTCCTTCACTTCAAATTACAAATCCCAAGTAATGAGATGGTATGTATGGTATATTGAAGCATTTAGAGAGGAATGGTGTATTCCTGAGAAGCATCCCTAGAACCTATTTGGAATGGCAACTTTTACCATTATGAAACATTTATGCATCATGTAGACTAGGAATTTGACTCAAGAGAGGTGGTTAGTAAAGTGTTAGTTCCAAAATAAAATCAAATTGATAAAGAACACACTAACTAGCATACATCCGTAGGCCTAGACACTAGGGGGAGCTTAGTGAGGAAAAACCATTTGATTACACAACTGAAAATGGAAAGAAATGAGAAATGTGAACACAAAACACAAACTTCTTACCAAATATTTGATTGCTCAAAAAGGCTCCTTATTTGGCAAATTTGGCTTGTGCTTCAAGAGATCTTCTTCAATGGAGTGTCGCTACCTTCATCTCTTCTTGGCACTTTTGGCTTTGGCTTGGCTTTGGTTCAATAATTGGGCATTATAACACTAAATTGCATTAGGCTTTAGAATCATTTGTGCATTATAATTTTACACCAAGAAAGCTTCTTGAAGATATTTAGACATAATAAATTTACACTAAAAGAGCTTAAAATTATGAATGTGAGGCCTCCTATATATAGATTTCGCAAAATGATCAGAATGAACCTAAACTGTTCATCTCAAGATGAAGATGTGTGGCTAAGAATCCATTCAATTTTGGAGACCACATTCAATAAATGCCCTCATAACTATTTGGGATAGAGATGCATTAAAGAGGCATGGAAGAGATTAATAAGGCATGGAAGGGCTTGATCAAATATTTTATGCATTTACGGCCTAGGGATGTCTTCCCAAAAAGCAATGTCACTTCATGATATAGAAACTCAAAATCAATTTCTAAAAAGAAATATTCAACAAATTCCATGGAATTCTTAATTAGGCTCTTGATTCATATCAATTATCCTTAAGCATGATTAGTCAATTTTGGTGCAAATCTTAGCAATTGATGCACAAATTAATCAAATTGGTCAAAATGTCATAATATTGGCTCAAAATTTGACTAGATTAAATTTAATATTTGATGTTAGATGCATTAGATCCATTATCCCATTTAGGATGTTCTCAACACAAAATAACAAAGATACATGTATCATGTAATAAATTTGGTAGAAAAGATCAATCCAGAGCACCTAGGTGTGAAAATATCATTTTGACTCAAAATGATTTGATCAAAGTTAGCTATCTTATAAATTGTATTGCCCCATTCAAGGATACTTTATCCAAACTTGGCACTTGAATATGACAGGTTTAAATATTTTAACACATTTAGTTTTTTTAGCCCAAATTGTGATGCTTCAATAAAAATTGGTCAAAATCCTAGTTGGAGGTTATTGGTGGCCACTTTTAGATGTCTACAATTTGCCCCTATTTGAAAAGATATTGTAAATCATAGGCACAAAAATGTATTTTCAAATAATGATTAAAGTCTTATATGCCAAGAGAAATATGATAATTGAATAAAAATCTCTAAATGGTTTTTGAGAAGCCTAGGATGATGCCCCCTCGAGGGAGTGGCTATCACATATGTGGATGGATGGTCCCTTGAAAAGAAGAAATAAGAAGGGTGTAATTAACCCATGGTTGAGATTAATCTAAATGAGAAAATGCTTGCATGCATTGATTTAAAAATAATATTGACTTTCCTAAAGGCAGTTATAATCAGGATTAAAATTCAAAATAATGATTTTCTCATAGGCAGTTATAATCATTAAGAGGACCTAGATTGGCTAAAATATGATGTTTGATATGGTTGTGCCCGAGTTAGGACTGATTAGCAAAGCATGACTCAAAGATAGAATATGTTGCATAGATTAAATATGAATGGGTACAAATCTAGATGTGATGGTCTAATGACTAAAAAATCCATAAACAACTAAGTATATGAGGATACACAAAGTGATGAAAGGGATGGATAGAATAATAAGATTGATCATTATAAATGATTCATTTATACTTGAAAATGAGAAGATGTTCATCCTTATTAGCAATAATACAACTAGAATGGTCAATGGGTTGATTCGATCAAGATGGAATGGGAGGATTTGCCAAGGTTCCAAGGAGAAACTTGTATGGATCCATTGATTGTATACCTTCTTGAAGTTATTTTTTGATGTAGCACATGATGATATGTTTCATGATAGAACACCATGAAGACTATCCTAAAATATGCGTAAGGACTGACTTCTGATCTAATAAATAATTGAAAATAATGCACCAATGATAAAAATAATGATGTTAATATTGACGTATGAATATGGATGGACTCAAAAATAATATGTGCAAGGAATCACCTAATGAACACATATAAACTGAGTTGAGGCAATAGTATTAAAAGTAAACAAATAGGCATGCAAAAAAACAAACAAACAAATAAACAAATAAAAAATAAATAAATACAATCCTAAAAACAAAAGCAATAGAAATCATCCTACAATGGATTTGCCCCATTAGGATGGATTGAGGATAACTGACTATGCTTAAACAAGATAAATTTTTTTGGATTTTGAAATATTTGAAATTTTTTTGGCATCTTTGGGGTATCTCAACTCATTAGAGAATGACAAGATACTTACTTACAAAATGACAAGAGCATTTGGCTTAGATTTCTCATAAAATGATGAGAGCACATGGAAAGGAGGACTGAGGTAACCTCAACATGAATTGAGCATGACCCACATAGACCTTAAATGACCTCAAGTCATAGTAATTCCATCCACACAAAAGGTGGGAAGAAACTTGACTAGGTCCTAATAAGTTCTCAAATCTGGCAAATGGCTAGTCAAATAAAAATAGCAATGGCAAGGTGATGCGACAATGCATGATAAATAAATGTTTCCCCTAGTTTGCTCATAGGTGGTTATAACTAGGATACAATGAATTAGATCAATGATACTAATTTTCCCATTGATAGTTATAATTAGTAGTAAGACTGGTGAGACACTAATTTGCCCCAGTAGGTGATATAATTAGGCTCACATAAACAAACTTGATATAGGAAGGAAAATGAAAGATATCTTGCCAGATCAAATGTCACACTACTTTCATAGACTGTTATTGAAACACATATTTGATAAGAGTTGAAACTTGATCAGAATCCCCTCATAAAAAGTATGGGAAGAACCAAAGGAACCAAGATCAAAATACGATTGGGTAGGATGACTTAAAATAGGCTTTGGCCTAGATAGGAATGGAATGGTCTTGCTTAGGATAATGATAGGTTTGGATAAAATGGTAAGATGGTTGCCCCCAAGTGTTAAGGTGACTATTTGGGTATGCAACAATGATCAAAAATATATGTGACAATGGCAAAAGGAATATGGTAAATGAAATGATATGGTACATGCTTTTTGCCTTGGTATAATTTTTGATATATAATTATATTTCTCTTGCTGAAGTGGAGATGCACATCCTAATTAGAAAAAAATACAAATAGAATAATCAATCATGTTAATTACTAATTCATGCCTCATCTGAATATCTTCTCTATTAAGAACTAGTTGCAGATCTAGATGCAAATGATGTTGTTGTGATCTTCATTAGTCATTGATTTTAATTCCTTCAACCATCGAGACAAGGTATCTTTGTAGCCTCTATAAAGGAAAGTACAACCATGGATCAGGGATAAGTGTTGGTTGATAGGTTCGATTAGGAAATGGAATGGTTAATGATAATGGAATGGATGGTGGTGGGGAAACAAATGAAGATCAAGATTTTCAAGCACACACAATGTTGTTAATTTTGGATTCAACATAACTTTGGATGTGGCAGTGCCAAAGCCTTCTAAATATTCTCTTGATAGGACCACCATATTTTTCTATGGTTTGGGTCTAAGAGTAGATACCATCTGATCAGGTTGTAGATAGGAAGCTATTTTGATTTGATCTTCGATAATGTCTTCATCAAGTAGTGAAGAAATTTTGTGCTCAGCTATTGGTGCCTCGAAGAGGTTTTCACCATTGAAGGTTTCTTGATTATTCCATAACACCTTCAAGAAGGTTTCACTAAGGAACATGAAATTTGACTCTAATTTCCTTCTATCACCTTTGAAAAGGTTTTACAAGAAGATGTTGAGTTTGAACTTTGATTGTCCCCTAGCACCTTCAAAAATGTTTCACTAGAAGAGTGTTCTTCTTCTACATGATTTTGGTCTTGGCCTCCTTATTTTTCTTCAACTAATACATGTCCATAGATTTAGTTCAATATGGTGTGATTCTATCAGTCCCAATTGACACTTGTGAGAGGTGGAATGTCAATAAAATGCCTAGGTTGGTTGGTGGTAATGGCATGTGAAATAGTAATAGAATGGGAAAAGGCCGCATAATCCTTGTAAAAGATACTAGGAGAAATTGTGTCAAATCTGAAGTAATCATCCTTAAAAATTATATAAGGATCATAAATGTGTTCAAATTTATCTACTAGGCATGCATAACCAATGTTTTAATAGCCATGAATGTATTCTATTTTTGAATCTGATTCTAACTCAATAGACTCTGAATATGAGGTCAAAACTGATGTTGATTCTACTATTGATGCTAAATTAGATGCCAATTCAAGAATAGAACCTAATTCTAACTCTAAGTCTTCATCAGATGGGTACTTTGTTAATATGATGTCTTTTTAAATACTTGGTATTGCACAAGTAATGACCTATGATGGTATAACATGATCCACAAAGACTGGTTTGTCAAAGTGAGATTTTTCTATGATGGGAAAATTTTCAAGAGATAACTCATCAGAGATTGGGTTATCAAAGGGAGGATCTTGAAAAATAGGCATATCGTCGATGCAATTATTTGCCCAAAGGTGATTATAATCATTAAAAAGTTACTCGGTAAAGACTAGCTCATCAAAGTGAGACTCCTCAACAATAGGTATAGTATTGAAAGGTGATCCATCACAGGTTGACTTATAAAAAATGGTGGGTTCAATAAAAGCATCATAGATTGGTTGGTTCTGTTGGCCTTGGTTTCCAATGAGTTGGAAGATATCAGTTTTGAACACATCTTGGTCTTTAAATGATTGGTTTGGTTGAGGGACTGATGGGATTGGTACTAGATGAGGAATGACCTATGGTTAGATAATGGTAGGGCATTAGAAAGCATGATTACTCACATGAGCCAAAATATGAAGTCCTAAAATGGTAATAACAAGGTGGTGTGGAGCTTGGTTATTCACACAAGCCAAAGGACTAGGTCCTAGAATGATGAAGGGATGTTTTGGACCCTGGGTGCTTGCATAAGCCAAAATACAAGGTCTTAGAAGGATAAGTTTGCGGCATTGTGGAGCATGATTTCTCTCACAAGCCAAAGGATGAGGTCCTGGTATGAGAATG
This sequence comes from Torreya grandis, assembly GCA_037957365.1. NCBI lineage: Eukaryota > Viridiplantae > Streptophyta > Pinopsida > Cupressales > Taxaceae > Torreya > Torreya grandis. The sequence goes on along the minus strand of JARHVA010004345.1, from coordinate 1,020,333 downwards.
GTGCAACATTATGGTCCTAGAATATAAATGGTATGACGTGGTGGAACCTAATTACTCATATAATCCAATGCATCCAAGTCCTCCTCATAAACCATATCATTCCAATTGCTAACTTGATTTGTATTTTGTGGATTTTGACTATGTTCCCCATATGGAGTATTGTATGGAGAATAATAAAATTCTTTAAAAAATCTATCTTTTTAGGGGTTTCTAGTCAGATGTTGTATAGTCATTCTATCATAAATTGGATTGTATGTGACTCCATCATAAGTGTAGCTAGACATATCCATATAAATGATGAAATCCAAAAACAAAAAGGCTTAGAGTTTTTAAAAACTCTAAAAATAATGTCTAAAGGACAAAAGGTTCAAACTTGGTCTAACTTGTTCAAAGGTGGAGTTATATCTCCAACGTGGCCTAAAAATGGAGTTGTATCTCCAAAATGGTTTGTACGAAAACATAGCATAAAACATTCTAACATCAAATGTCTAAATTCAAATGTCATACACACAAAATATCAAGCATCTGAATAAAAACCAACATGCAAATGTCTAGGCCAAAGTGCTCAAACAAGGTCTAAACTAGGAAAGAGAAAAGAGTCACTAGGTCTTTTATCCAAATGGATACTCAAAAGCTAGGCTCAAATAGGTTTTGCTAAGACTTTTGGCCAAACGACATCAAAAGATAGGCTTAAAACAAAATATTGATGTGAATTTGATTTAATCTAACAAGTTTGGAAATAACTTTGACATAGACCTGACACACAAAATCAAATATAAACATGATTAGTTGGCATAAGCCATAAGGCAAAAGGCTTTTGTAATTATATTATGTTATCCCAAATAAAGGTACAAATAATGATGATGATAGGCATTGAACAAACAAACAATAAATAGTCATCAAGTTTGAGTAATCAATTAATCGAAGTTATGCAACCCAAAAGAGAAAGATCTGTATATTAGCCCCATGAATTGAGACCTAAACATAAATCAATTAATGTTTTAATCAAAACTTGACAAAGTTAATTGAAAACTCAATGTTGAAAACTAAGATTTGACCAAATAAGCTAGACAAGATTGGACAACATGACGATGCATAAACAAGGTCCAAATGGCTGATATGACATGGTTTTTGGAATAATGGTAAACAAGTTTTCAATTAAATTTATCATCTTAATGGCATAAGCATACTCTAATGATGTGATTAATGTTATGTTTCAAATACTTAAAGGCTCAAACTTGATAATGATGTGGGTAGCATAAGAGTACCCATCTCAAATAAGTAACACACACACAAACATGTTTAGAAAAAATTTCAAGACACAAGTATAGTATAAAACAAACAACATAATGCCTCTTTAGATAAAAGAGTGACATATAAATAAATTTGTTTTGACATGGTTTATAAACAAACACATTAGTTTTAGTCTCAAAACACTAAGCAAGAAAATGACAAAATACAAGTAAATCATCTAAATTCCTATCAAGGGTGTGGCAAAGTGGGGTTGACTAAAACTAATTGGTTTTCGATCATTCTAGATGGATCAAATGCATAAGACTTTCACTTCAAAATTCAAGAGAAGCAACATGTCAATTGGGTTCATGACATTTGGCTTGTTGTAAAAAGGTCTAGCCCTTTTTACAACCACTATGTATGTCACTCACTTAATGTAGTGTGATGTCCAATGTGCTCATATGTTTTGAGCTTAGCCCCAGCACTATGAAAAGGTTTAACTACTCAAACCTCTGATCTTAGTGAGGTGATCCCAATTTATACACCCCCTCATGGATTAGGGTTGAAGATAATGGTGAGAGGTTAATCCCTGGGTTAAAGCTTCCCTAAAGAACTCGTGGGAGGTAACGAAGTCCCCCTCATAAGACAAGATGAAACAAAAGTAAAATACCAAGTAAAAGAGCTCTAAAGGTTTTTTCTTGGTCACCCAAGCCATGCAAGTCTTAGGGAGAGCCTTCGTAACTTCTATTTTATGCCTTTGAACTAAGGTACTTTACAATGAATTTGGTGTTTTTGATCCCAAAATTTTTCTAAAGGGGACAGATGAGAGAGCATACACACACAACTCCTTGTTTTCTCAAACAAATATAATCTATGCACTAATGATAAAAACTTTGCAAAAAAAATTTGAAGTGTATTCAATTTTAAAGCACTAAATGAAATGTGTGGTGATGTTCTTTAACCCCTTGGTTTTAAGATGTAAAAACTTGTAAATATTGCAACCAAAAAGACTATATGAATCAATAAGCACCTAAGTTCATTTTAAGCCCAAAGTTTGAAGTGTTCAAGACTTAACATGCTAAATTTATTTTAGGCACCATATTTGAAGTGTGCATGACTTTAACCAAGTTCTTTTTAAACCCAAAATTGAAGTGTATGATTAGTTAAAATCATCCAAATTAACTTCCAAACTAGCCTTTTAACCTACAAAAATAAGATTATTATTTCCTTCTTTGAAGCACTTATGAGATTGAGCAAATAGCTTTGAAAAGTAAATAGCTGTCGACCTGAAGGCAAAACCTCAAGAAATAAATGTGTTAGATTAGACTTGGTTAGCATCTTAATTTTGTTAAAAAAATACGCAACTTGAAGGTAAAATTATAACATATTCTAAAAATTTATCAAAAAATACGTGGTTTTAAAAAAACATCAAAAATGGAGTCTGTATGACCCAAAACCAAGCTTCAAAAGATAGCTTATTAGCTTGTTGCCCTGCATAGTGATTATCAACAGTTATACCTGACCATCAATGGTTATACTTGACCTTCGATGATTTAAAATGATCATCAATGATTTCACTGACTGTTGGTGATTATTGTGTAAACCTGTAACAAAGAAAAATGGCAAAATAAAGTTAGAAAATCAAATTTAAAGAGCTTTAAGCATCCAAATGAATATCTAAAAACTGCATAATGATCTTCCTGATACGTAGGATGTATTATATCCCACCAGGCATGCCATTATATTTACTATGAATTTGATGCAAGAGATGTGGTTAGTATCGTGTTAGTTCCAAAATGAAATCAAATTGAAAGGAACACACTAACTAGCATAACATCTCTAGGCCTAGTCACTAGGGGGAGTTTAGTGAGGAAAAACCAATTGAAAACAAACTAGAAATGGAAAGAAATGATAAATATGAATGCAAAACACAAATTTATTACCAAATCCTTGATTCCTCTAAAAGGCTCTTTCTTTAACTTGCTCGGCTTGTGCTTCAAGAGATCTTCATCAATGGAGTGTGGTTACCTTCATCTCTTCTTGGCACCTTTGGCTTGTGGCTTGGCTTTGGCTCAAAAATTGGGCATTATAACACTAAATTGCATTAGGATTTGGAATAATTTGTGCATTATAAGTTAACACCAAGAAATCTTCTTGAAGACATTTAGGCATAATAACTTTACATTGAAAGAGCTTAAAATTATGAATGTGAGGCCTCCTATTTATAGATTTTTCAAAATGATTAGAATGAACCTAAATCATCCATCTCATGATGAAGATGTGTGGCTAAGAATATATTCAATTTTAGAGGCCAATTAAATAAATTCTCTCATAAATATGTGCATGGAAGGGCTTAATGAGGCATGGGAGGGTTGATTAGATATTTTATGCATTTATAGCCTAGGGATGTCTTCTCAATAAATGATGTCACTTAATGATGCAAAAACTCATAATAAATTTATAAAAATAAATATTCAACAAGTTCCATGGAATTCTTAATTAGGCTCTTTATTCAGATTAATTACCCTTAAGCATGATTAGTCAATTTTGATGCAAATCTTGGCAATTGGTGCACAAATTAATCAAACTACTCAAAATGTTATATTATTGGCTCAAAATTTGAATGGATTGGAATTAGGATGCAATGTTAGAAGCATTGTATTTTTTATCCCATTTAGGATGTTATCAACACAAAATAACAAAGACATGTGTCTCATGTAATAAATTTGGTAGAAAATAGCAATCTAGAGCACCCAGGTGTGAAAATATCATTTTGACTTGAAATGATATAATCAAAGTTAGCTATCTCATAAATTGTATTACCTCATTTAGGGATACTTTGGAAAAAATTGGCACTTGAATATGATGATTTTAAAGCTTTTGGTGCATTTTAGTGTTTTTAGTCCAAATTAAGATGCTTTGATAGAAATTGGTCAAAATCCTGGTTGGAGGTTATTGGTGGCCACTTTTAGATGTCTACACATCATACAATTGGCACTCATAGATGGTAACCACTTTGACTGGCTAAAACTTCCTTGTGCATTTTCATCCAAATACTTCAAATATGCATTGGGAAGAATCCCCAATGTGCAATAGGTGGACATCCCATTGAAGATCATGGATGCAAAAATGCATAGGTTCAGGAACCAATATGTGTACCCTAGAGGCAAAGTAAACAAAGATGAGGATGATAACTCAGATGCCACTGCAATCTATCCCCTTGAAAGAGAAGTCATCCTTGGGCATATATATAGGCTCTTCTATGAGATGAAGCCAAGGAAGAAGGGCACATGTGTGGACAAAGATGATGACCTTCCCCTTCGGGTCAATAAAGGAGATTTTGGCACTAGTACGATTGAGAAAATCCCTCTAGAAGAAGTAGGGATAAACCTTGGAGGAAATACAAGAGTTCCTCTTATTAAAGATTGTCTTCGGCATTGAAGATACCCCCTCTATGCCAAAGAAGAAGTGTGTGGTCTTCATGTCAAGGATTCTGTCACCCAAGCCAAGGGAGAAGAAAAATAAGTCCAAGGGGCTAGTGGCAATGTCCATGATAACCTTGGCATAGATGGAGGTGCAAGAAGCATGAGAGGAAGTAGAGGCAAGGAAGGCATGTGAAGAGGAAGAAGAGGAAGAATATGGAAGGATGAGAGTATATATCATCCAATAAGAACAAGTAGAAGAGGAACCCATCAATGTTGTAGTTTAGGGGGACCTCTAAGGTGGAACTACCATCATACTTAGAGAAGTGAATAATCCTACTATTACATCACTCAATAAACTAGTTGTGTAGACTCCTCAAACTAAGGAGGAGAAGAGAAGCATGTGGAGGAAGATGGGCCACAACAAAGCATAAACAAAATTTATGCTAGTGCTAGAAATAAAAAGAGAGGACATAAAGGCCAAGGGCATGAGCCAAGCAGATATTTATAAGGCCAAGGTTGAGTAAATAAGGGTTTAAGAGGAAAATATAGCTGCAATAGTGAAGAAGAGGAAGGTAGACATAAAGAAGACCAAAAAGGAAAGGGCTAGGAGAGAGATGGAATAAAGGAGGGTTACCATAATCATGGAACCCATGAAGGAGAAAGCAATAAAGGTGCCTAGCACCCCCACCAATGTAATGAAAGAAGTTATACCACAAGTGCACCCAAGTAGCAAAGGGACACCTAGAGATAAGGAAGGTGATACTAACACCTTAAAAGAGAAAATAGAAAGTGCATTAGAAACCTAATAGACTTAGAAGGGTGAAGCTGGCACTGATGAAGAAGTGGACAAAGGGGTAATTTCAAAGAATAACCCCTAATGGTTAAAGAAGACACATCAGACGGAAGCACTGAATAAAGTGTTAGATTTGATGAAAAAAAGATGGAGCAGACAAAGCTGGTCATCCAAGGAGAGGAAATTGAGCCAAGTCTATGAGAGAAGGTATAGAAGGGGTTCACTAATGAATCCTCTTATATGATGGAGTACATGCCCTCCAGATCTACCATGACAAAAATGCACTAGTAACTATCATTTTCCTTTGATAGTTATATGGATGAACCTCTTTTTGAGGTACCACAAAAGGCAATCCTAAGCACAAAACAACTAGAGGAAGGGCATGACTCCCTTATTATCAACCCTCATGCATTGAATCCAATAAGGTCACCCAATGCCCTCATCTAAATGGCCTCTGAGGTAGCATGAAAGATCATCATTAATGATGTCAGTGCCTCAAGTTGGGAGAAGACTGCACTAGAGGTAGAGGAGAAAATTGAGGTCATGAAATTCAAGTTATAATAACTGGATGAGCGTGTAGAGGAAGCTAAGCCATCCCTCTTGGATGGCATTAATAGCTCAAGTTTTTTAGAGGTTGATAAGGTGTGTGCACTAGTACAGCATATGCTCCCAAGATTAAAGGCAAAATCAGTGCCAAAAAAGAGGAACCTTGCACCCCCATAAAATAAGAGATTGCCACAAAACTCAAAGAGGTGGAAGACCTTTTCATAAATATTGAAGAGGGTACAAAAGTGATTGATGTAATATTTTAGAACTTCTCCACCTAGGCATTAGTCATTGATGCATGCCTCAAAAATGTAAAAAGGGAAAAGGATACACTGATGGCATAAGCATAGACTATAAGCAGGGTCGAGTGCATGGGAATCATGGCCTAGGTTAGCACTTTGGGTGCCTAAATCAAGACCTGGAAGAACTCTTTCATGCCCTTCAAACAAACACCTACAAACAAAGAGCAATCCTAGATAGAGGCATAACTAATTCAAAGGAAAGACTACAGGCCTTTAGGAAGGAATTGGATAAAATTGACGAGATCACCCTCATCATTTCCTCCATATAAAAAGATAACATTGCATAGGAAATCAAGCTTGCAATCTAGGGATTTGAGGACTTTAGAGTGGAACTAAAAGAGCGCATGCATAAGTTTTTCACACCAAAATCACTAGAATATTAGTTTGAGGGTGGACTAACAATTTTGTATGGGGTAATTTTGGGCCCTAAATCCATCTAAATAAGATCCACACCAACATAATAAACACTTGGGTGTGAGGCAATCAATTTTTATGGTTATTATTTTTTCATCTTATGGTACTAGCTAGAAGGTGGCTAACTAACTCCCTTCTAGCTCATTCATCATCAAGAAGTGGGCACACAGGATAATCATGGCTTATTAGAAGTAGGGTAGTGGAGCTGGTAGAATGATTACATCTGGTACTAGCTCAACAACTGTCATGCTCCATTCAGCATAGCACTAAGACACTCCAAAACACTATAAAGCTGAGTTGAGTCTAGTTAAGACAAAAAGAGGAGGTTGGAGTAGATAAGCCATGTAGGATTAGTTTTAGATGTTGTGTTCACCATTAGAGCTTAGATTTTAATTTGGGATTCCTTTGAGGCTCCCCATTATAATGCCCAAGCTCTCTTGTTAGCCTTTGGGCCTTTAGTAGTTGTAAGAGGAGCACTTGCTTAGTTTCCATTGATATATATATATATATATATATATATATATATATATATATATATATATATATATATATATATATATATATATATATATATATATAGTTTGAACCTTGTTAATGATGGATACTATTGTGCCTAATGAATGTTAATCTGGTTTATATGGTCATAACCATAGGTTTAAAATGAGAATGGGTTGTACAATGTCTTAATAGATTGAATACTTAGATTTATATTATGTATGTTGAGCTCCTATAAGCCTTCAACCTAACCCATTCATGGCATTCCATTAGTTCATGATGACGTCAACATCCTCTATATAAAATGCTCTAAGTATAGGAAATACCATGTGCCTCGTAATGATACTTGCACCAAAATATGAGCCCAAGCCTAAGTCCTTCATCTAAGTACCCCTTTTAAACCTCCAATCATCTAAATGATGCTAAGTTAAGGGAATAAATGGTTTACACACATGAAGCTATAAAACCCCATCCCATAAGCTTACACCTAATAGATGGTTGGATCCTCCCCATAAAGGCTTACACCCATGAATGCAGCATCACCATTGCACTATTCAAAGTCCCTAGAAGATAGGGTTGTGTCATGGCATAACTATCTTGACACGAGCCTTGGTCCTTTCTCCACTACACTTTGAGTGAGTGCATAAGGTTTGTTCCTTATGTGAAGTGATGCTAGCATGGTCGAGTGACAAATGTTGAGTGATACAGGATTAGTCAAGGCTTTCACCACATTGTAACAAGTCCAGATACGACTTAGATAGCTAGATAGTGTCAGATAAGGCTGATGACTGAAGACACCTACTTTTGTACAACACAAACTGTAATTATTGTGTGCTCATAATAGTTAAGCCTCTAACTAAGATTGTCAATGAAACTAGATTAGGGTCATGCATTAGGGTTTATATATCTAGCATCTTGTACTATCCATTTAATAGCTAGACCCTATGAAGTAGAGCAAAGAAATATTAGGAACCTTGGAATCACTAAATATGTCTCTTATGTAAAAAAATTGATTAATGCTAGATATTTAATCGATCATGTTTAAGTGTGTAAATAGATTAACACTTTGTCTATTTATAGGTAAATTTAAATTTGATTTGTGTAATATTAGTATATGTGTTGACTTTCATCGACAAGAAATGGAAGAAATGAAAAGGAGCATATGAGCCCATCCATTAAATAAGGAGAGTGATAAATATTTCTACAACTATATAGGATAGTCCAAGCATGTTGTCATGATCTTATAATATAATATATACAACTTGAACTATGTCAAAAACATTGACTCCTCTTGTGTTATATAACACTCGTACCCCCATAATTTTTGTTAGAGCATGCTTAGACCCATCGGCAAGATGGGTACCAAAATGGTAATTTCTCCCTCACCACAATGTTGTCATTCATCGAGTGACATCACATCATCTTTTAGCTACTTTAAAAAATATTTTATCCCTATATTCATGCCCCCACATACACTCAATACTCATCATAACCATTCCCATTATTATCCTACTAGCTATTAAATATCAGCCCACATCATATCATCCTAATCATTACACAACATAATAAAATAATCCCATTTTTCTCCATTATAATAAAAATACATCAATTATTATATCATATGCCATCATATTTATGATAGGCATCAACATGCTTCCAAGCCATCACAACATCATACATCACCTTTAACACATATACACCAACTTTTACCATAATCTCTCTCTCTCTCTCTCTCTCTCTCTCTCTATATATATATATATATATATATATATATATATATATATATATATAATCATTTTGTACAAAATAATTACACTTCTCATTATTATCCATAACATCATTTATTCCATAATTACATACATATACTAGTTATTATCCTCCTATTACATACGAGCCTAGATCTACTCCAATGACACATCCTAATTACATCCCACCCTATGGTGGTGGCCTCGATGATGAGTGAACCGACTGACTTGATGACCTAGAACCTGATAAACTCTTAGATCGATTGATCTCCTTATATGATGGAGCCCTTTTCCCTACTATCATCGCATGCTCATATAAGGTTCTCCAATATTACATCTCTCAAGCCATCCTTTCCACCTGGGCAGTCACATCTCCTAACCCAAGTGCATCCAATAGTATTTGATCCATATTTTTCTCCATATCAACCGCCTATGCCTTTACATCTCTATATGCTAATCATGCCTATAGCTACATATGTCCCGCTTGCATCTACTCCACCTATTTTTTATAATGCCCAAATTTACACCTCTCATCAGTTCACCTGATCCAGTAATGATGTTACCTAGGCCAATAGATCAGCCATTTATATATCCCTCTGAATAATTTGACCCTAAAAAAGTGATACCTAGTATTTCAATCCTATTATCTCCCTTCGAGCAACTGTTAATCATCTTAGATAATAACCAATACCCCTGTTACCTATGTTTATCGTCTTTAACCTCTATGGTAGGTATTTGTTCCTTAACCATTTTCCACATTGCCATCTTTGCATCCATATCGATGTACCTCCTCTTGACATCATCATGATCAGTGCTCAACCCTCCTATAACACAAATATAATTAAATCATTAAATAGTGCATCTTACACATCATAACCTATATTTTTACTACCTAGACCCATCTTCCCCCAATGTGTAACCCCTCCCAATGCCCCCTCACCTAGTCATATCCCCTCACCCACATCACTTATATCTCCCTACCCTAACCCTATGAATTTTCCCCTTTCTCTCATCCACGTAAACCCTATCCTATGACTCCCTCACTTAGTGGCCTCCTCTCCCCACAACCTTCCACTCCCCTTCTCTTATGGCCCCTCACCTAGTAACCTCCTCTCACCTGTACAAATCCTATGGATTTTATCCACTCCCTAATCTTGTGGATTTCTCATTCACACCTTGTAGTCTTCCCAATATCTTGACTTATTCCCAAATTGGAACTCTCATTCCCAACCTCTAGTTTTCCACACACTCATCAATACACCTGTATATACATAATAAATATAACATAACTCCATACCTAGTTTCTTCACTCACCTAAATGTTGATCCTCATACCCTTCTTTACCACCATTTCACTTATCTACATTCTCTTCAATTCATATCACCCACAACCAATTGGGCATTTTGTTTTTTCCTCTCCACAACCCATATCTATCTTATAATTTTTATTCTCTTTTCATATTTTTATTAACTACATCTAATGTTTCATTTTCATCACCAAGCCACATTGTATGAACTTTGTCAAGACCGGGGTTTCTTGAATGGTCATTATGCCTCTGCTACCTTCTTCACCAGTAACCATACCTTCCCCTTTTAAGTCACTTAGTTTGACACTAATGATGGTATCCTCAGTATCCTACAAATATTCCTAATAAGAAGGTACTAGGATAGATGATGTGTATACCTCCATGTGAAGAGCTTGAAGTGACTCTTCAAATCCTACCACACATATCAGTTATCATCCTAGACATATAGTGATGACATCCTATTATAAAACAAACCTTGTAGGTCTATACATCACTACAATTGATAAAACTTATCTCATAGTGATGATGGCATTTTGCTAAAATAATTCTATATATCTTGATTGACACCCTACTTTTAAAACTTGGCTCATAGCAGTGGCTTCTACCTCTTTACTCCTCATGCTTCACTCTTCCACCTTACGATGGTCAAATGGTAAACCCATGGGCCTCATTAAGGGTAGCCACCTCCTTTGAGTAAGATACATTTCATGGTTTCTTTTCATTATCATCAGATCCTATTTATATCCTTTTTTTTGCCTGATCATCCTTACCCCCAATGCATGTGGGGTTATTATCCACAATGATCTACATTGACCTTCAATATTCTCACACTCATTAGGCACCTTAGTCACATGAGTTACCTCAAGTGTGATCAACCATCATCATGTTATTATCAAGTCCTCCATCCTTCATCAGTCAACCTCATCTCCTACCCAATATTGATAATCAATCACCTCTCAAAGATATAATGACATTCAGCTATCCTCAGTTTGAGATGCACAATTCTTTTCATCATGTGTCTTTACTTGGGATATGTCAAAATATTTTGGCTCTCTTTTCTAGTCTTTATTCATGGTTGGTTCCCCATTAGGATGTGTTGATAATTATGACACTGTCTTTTCTACTTCCTATACATATGTCTTTATTAGGGATATCATTGATATCAATCATGTCATAGATCATCCACATTGCAACTCATCCACCACTCTTCTTCATAATCAATCTGTCTATTTCATCCTCATATCTTGTTCCTCCCATCATTCTTCCCACTTTTGGAGAACTACATCAGCCTGAGGTCTCTTGAGACTATGTATGTAGCACTTGGTCACCCATGATACCTAAAGACAACTTGGTCACACTAACCAATGCTTCCTTTTCATCCCTTGGTCACTCAATCCCATTATTTTTCTTCTATCCACTCCTTACTCTCGTTTGACACACACTCTAAGATACACCCATCATTAATATTATCAAATCCTTGTCTTATTTTGGCTTGATGCTCCCCAACATGCATCCTAGCTTGGGATACATCAAAATCTCATGTCCTTTATCATTCTGGCCCATATCTCTCATTGGCATGCATCCTTGCCTAAGATATGTCAAAATATTATGGTCAAATTCATCAATTTATTCTCATCCATGGCTCTACTGTGCATGTTGAGAAGTGTTATCAATAATGTCAAGGTTGATGTCATTGATTCAAGAGATAATTTGAAGGCAAGAGAGAATTTTAAGGCAACTAATGTCTCTTATTTTGGTTGATGTCAAGGTTCAAGTCAGCTTGAATTTGTTAGTGTTGTCGTAAAGAGGTATGATTGTCAAGTGAGCATTGAAGCATAGTTATGAGGCTCTAGGTCTACATGAGGTCATGAGAGAATGTTGATCAATAAGAGATTATTGCAGTGGTGGGAGAGTATTATCTGAATATTTTCTTGTTTGATAGCATTGAGGTCAGCATGTTTGAGTACTAGTTCTTGAGTATAAGGTGTCTTGAGAAGCCTAGTCTAGACCCTGTGAGAAGGTATGCATAGTGAAGTTTGGTGAAGTAAGTAAACACAAAATTGTGAGAGGTTGTTTGTCACAATGTGATCATGTAAGTAAAGTGTAGATAATTTCATAAGATTTTAAAGGTTAGTTGTCAAGTTTCAAGTGCTTAAAAAGCCTAGTCATGGCATGTAAAGTCTTTGTGAGAAGGTATGATTATGATGACCTAGTAATATGGATGCACAAAGGCATGATAGGTTATATGAGGTTTATTTATCATGTATGAGAAGAATTTGATCACTCATGAGAGTTTCAAGGTGAACCTACATGGGTAAGACCTTCAAACCAAGTCTACACCTAGACCACTTCTAGACCATACCTAGCCTAATAAAGTATCATGATCTATTGTCAAGGCATATGAAGGATGTATGATATTTATTAATTATGAGAAAGGTTGATTTAGTATATGAGTTTGGTGGAGAGTGCATGGAAAGAGGCATGAAGGTCATTTTTAAGGCCTAATGTGGTTTGCAGGTTAAGGACTAGAAAGCAAAGAGAGAATGTGGCCTAATGAGGGGTCATGATCAGATTTCAAGGTGTTTGATCTCAAGTAAGCATTTTCATAGGTAAGGTATATTTTTTCAATTTTGTTCATATATTTTTAGGTCATAGTTTGAGGGACAAGGTATGAAAAGTGTTTTTTAGGTCTCTCAAGTGCTTAGAATGAAGGGTTCTCAAATTAAGAATGATTTTCTTGTGCTCATTAGCTTGTCAAACCTTTACATGGGAACCTAAGATAGTCATGGTATATGGGGAAGGGTCCTAGATCAAAATTCTAGGAATTTGTTTTTTGAGTGAAGGGTTATGCTTTATGAATGATTGTTAAGAATGGAAACAAGTTTAAACCCTATTAGAATGCTAATAAGGACCTGATGTTTAAGATGTTGACCAAAAGTGCCTATAATGGATTGGTTTAGATAATATATTATAGGTTTTATTAAACTCTCTCAAGAACATCCAAATATGATTGAGTTGTTAGGTGTGTCAATAGACCCTATAGGAAAGTACTAATTTCCAAGAAAATTATTGTAGTAGTCAGAGTTAACCAAGTCAAAGTATGAAAATGGATGGATGATAAAGCTTGAGACTCATGTTTCATGTCCATTAAGGTTTATGGATAGGTTATATCCTCAAATTATGCTAAACTAATCGTCCAAGTTAGCCAATCACTAATAGGCCAAATGGTGCAAACAGTGAAAACCCCAAGCAATAATGAGAAGATGAATACGAATGTGTTATCAAGATAGAGTGATGAAACTAAGTGAATGGAGATTTTTTTGGGACTTTTATGTCCTCTTAATTCTTGGTATAAATATTTTAATTTAGATATAGTGGTGAAAATGTTGAAGCCAAAATGACTTGTTTGACTCAGTGATGTCTGTGAGTAGTTAGATCAACAAATTGGTCTATAAGACCAATAGTTCCCACTAGACCATATGATGTTTATATTTTAATATGGTATGAATATATAAGAGGAAAATTTACATGCATAATAATTCTTTTAAAGTGTTCATATAGGTGTTTAAGTTTATTGTCACCATGATTGTGCTTTAAGGTAAATTGGCAATTCTAGGTAAGCAAGTTGCAGTGATGAGTTTAAGACTCTATGCCTTGAATTGAAGTATATAATATATATGGATTTTTTTTGTTTTTTGTGAATTTAAAGTCTTTTTAATTCTTTTTTTAATTTTTTAATTCGATGCAATCGGTTGAAAAGTTAAAGTCAAAATGGCTTGTTTGGTTCATGCAAGACTGTGTGAGATAAAGTCATAAGTTTGGTCTATAAGACCAATGTTTGACATTAAATATTATGGTTTTTGTGATTAATGTGTTATAAATATGTTATATAAACTTTTTTTATGTATTTATAATCATTTAAAGTGTCCTTTTAGGTGTTAAATTTCAATTAGTTACATGACTATCTTTTAATAGTCTTGGCAATCTAAGTGAGCATATTGAAGAGATGAGTTTAAGTCTTTTTGCCCTGAGTTGAAGTATTTAAATAATATGGTGATTAACCTAAGGTCATATATACTCTATCTATATGCTTTTTTGATCATTTTTTAGTGTATTAATAGATTTTAAGCTTCATTATTGAAAGACAGATTTTTGGTGTACACAGGCCTAGTAGGACTAAGTTCCAATGAGGGGTTTCAAGTAGTGATTTGTAGTAAAATGTCTTGTTGAGCTTAGAAGACATAATTATTGGTATATTTTATTGTTATATTATATTTTCCTACCACGTGTTTCATTTTCAATTATTCTAATAAAGGCAAAGTGTAACGTGTCCTAAAGTAGAACTAATAGAATTAGATCTTCATGAGACCTAAAAGTGAAATGAGGTCTAATAGAGTTATGATAGGCACAAAAGGACTCAATATCCATTTTAATAAAGTTTATAATATGTCCTAGGGCATATTCCATGTCTGACCTAAGAGGTTAAGGGTGATTATCTGAATAAGTGGCACATGAACAAGGAATAGCATATATATAAGGCAATTTTAGGCTTATTTGTGTACGTAAAGAGTAAGCGAATGAAATAATATATTATTGAGAAAAAGAGGGTATTGTATGTTATATGTAAAATTAGTGAGAAGGGGGAGTGAATCATTTTTTCAATAAATTCAATTCCAATTCCAAAATGTTAAACTCTTAACCTCTCAATATAAGCATTCATGAAGCATATAAACTAGTTATCACAATGAACAAAGTAAGTTATGCAAGATCAACACTCATAACATATGGCTTATGTGGGAAAACCTCATGGGGAATAAAAATCACTCTCAAGTTTGCAAATTACTGGACTTTAGTCCTATAAAACATTTAAAAATAAGAGACTTTAGTGAAGCACCCACTTCACAAGGAGCACCAACCCCTAAGCATGAACAAGGACCCACTTGTCCTAGATTTTGAGCACCCACACAACACCTTCTGATATCAACACATCTATATCTCTAATTTCATTTCTATTTTATGGATAAATAGTGAATATAAATTCTCTTCAACTCTTATCACTCTCTCAAACCTTCAAACACAAGAAATGCATCCAAAACAACCTTTTGGATCAGTCTACACTTCTTCTCTCATCATCAATATTAAACCATGTAAGAACACTATTATAACATCAAAAATATGACATATAGGTCATGCATATATTCCTCACATTTTTTTACTCTTCGATCCATCCATTAAGCACACTCACACTTCTCTTTTCTTCACTTATCAACTCTAGAAACCTTCATCTTTATTTATGCTCTTTATAAAGCCTTCATGACACCATCTACTAGGTCAGCCATAAGACATACCTTAACCCTTAAAGATTTTATCACACTTATAATAATATCAATTTCACCTACATAGGTCATCCATATCTTTAATATATCACCCTTAAGCAACATCACCTTTCAATTAGGCCTTAAGAATCCCTTATAGGTCCATAAAGACCTATTCATCCTTTTAGCATTTCACCGAGTAAAACTAGGAACATAAGACCACTTCAAATCATATAGGTCCTCACCATATTACCCCTAATATAGTCTAAAGTTATTAAATTCATAAATACACATTTTTTCATATGCAAATCCTATCAATCATTTTGCCTTGTACATGAAAACACCATGAACGAACCAAAAGTCAACTTGTAAGCAATTATTCATACTAAATATGGATTGATCAAACCTCCAAAATCCATACAGATGATCCTTAGGGAGTCTATAACACTCTCCAATATATAATTCACCTTGAAACATCCAAACATCATCAATAAAAACTCAAACATCATTCTTGGATCACTCACAAAATAAATTCAAACCCTCAGTCAACTTTGGACCGTAATAAATGCAAGTGTACGACCAATCAAAGCTCCAAATCATTTTTCATGGATTGCCCTTGAATTTATATACTAATTTGATTTTTATAACACCATAAAATTCATCCATTATCAAAATTTATTAACAAAACATTGAAGACTGGTTTTCCCTTGTAAATTCAAATATTTGAATTATGATGGTCACCTTTTAATGCAAAATTGACTATGAAAACTAGTGAAATATACCTGAGAGACCAACTTTGTACTACTATAAATTTTTATATACATAATGTAAAGACCTGAAATTTGAAACACATTATCTAAGAAAAAATACTAACAAACCCATGTGACCACTTTCTTTTGACACCTTCACATGTGAAAATGCTAATGTCATTAATTTGCTTACTTAGGAAGTTCTGCCAAGATGACTAGGACAACCTAGACTTTCACAAGAATATTCCAAAGGATTAATTTTACTTACACAAGTACACCAAGCACTTTTTACCCCTCATATGACTCCTCAAAAAATTTCAATACATCACCAACATCCATCACCTTGCCTAACCAAGCAAACACTTCAAGGTCCATGCATGTTCACTAAGGCACACTTTGTCATTCAAAAACCATGCATATAAATAAACTCATGAACACTATTATCCACCTTAGGGACATCATCAAAAACACATAAAAAATTTATACCATTATAGGAGTATAGATGATCTGTAATTAATATTTGATAATGTGTCTACATATGAAGATCAAGGTCATATGGCCTAATCAGTCTTAAAGAGACCTAGTTAAGTGAAGAAGCCTAGAAGGTAGTTTGAGAGAGTTAAAGAGTGTGAAGAGATAAATAAGATGATAATCATCTATTTTGTAAAAAACATGGTGTTATTAAGGTGATCAAATCAATCAGGTGGTTGAGTTGGTGTTGAGTCATCTAGGGGGTTGGTGCTTGTCAAAGCCTAGTTGAGTGGGTGCTTGACTAATTGGGGTTGGTGCTCCATGTGGAATTGGTAATTAACTAAAGATTTTATTTTGTATTATATTACTATAGTCTATTTCTATAGATTAATGGTTTTTCTTCTTCTTGAGGGTTTCCCACATATGTAATGTGTTATCTTGTTTCATGGTTTTGTATGGTTGTATATGCTTTGCTAGATGTTCATGTTTGTATGAATGGTTAATGTATGATTAAGTGGAATTTAATTATTATTTTGAAGACACTAATTCACCCCCATTCTCATTGATTTTTATTCTAACATTTGGTATCATAGCCTAGTCCTTTGAAGCAGGCCTAATATCCTAATGGAGATCCTAGAAGCAAGGATGGCTAGTAGTCAAGTTCAAGGAGGTTTTTCTACTAGAAAGGCTCTATTATTCAATGGTACTAATTATGAATTTTATATAATCATAATGAGTACATATCTCATGTCAATGGGCCATGACATATTTCAGTCAGTTGTGGATGGATACACTCTACCTCCTACACCACTAACTGATGCAATAGGAAAGAAGGAAAGTGAGATCAATTCCAAGGCAATGAATTCCATTCTGTGTGGCCTATCTGAGGCAACATTTTTGAAGGTGATTCATAGTGAGTTAGCCAAGTTGATATGGGAAAATTTTAATACTATCTATGAATGAGACACTAAGGTGAATATGGCTAAATTGTAGACTCGTAGAAGGCAATTTGAAAGTCTAAGTATGAAGGAAGATGTTAGCATTGCATCCTACATGTTAAGGGTTGATAAAGTTGTCAATGTCATTAGAGTATTAGGAGAAGATGTGAAAGAGTCTAAAGTTTTTCAAAATGTATTAAGATCACTAACTCTTAAGTTTGATTCTAAGGTGTCTACAGTAGAAAAGATGGAAGATTTAGACAAGCTGGAGATGGATGGGTTTCATGGCATCTTGACTGCCTATGAGATGAGAACAAATGAAAGAAGACCTTCCAAAAAGAAATAGCTTTCAAAGCTTAAAATAATTCAAAATATAAGAAGGTCAAGTATGAGGTATGTTTAGATATTGATGATGATGAATTTATAGCCATGTTTGATAGGAAATTTAGGTTTGAATCTGGTAAGTACAAGGGTAAGTTGCCTTTTAAATGTTTCAACTGTGGTGAGATTGGTTACTTTGCATATCAGTCTCTTAACAAGGATAAGATTGAGCATGATGAATAATATGATGAACATCATGGTGATGATAAGAAGGTCTATAAACCTAACAAAAAAAGAAAGATTTTAGGAAGTATGAAGGTAGGAAAGGGTCATTCAAGATCAAGATAAGTTTCTATACCAAAGAATATAATAGCTCATCTAATGTAAGTGACATAATTAAATTTGATATAGATGATGATAGTAATGAACATGAACATGAAAACAATTAAACCTTATTCATGACTATAAAAATAGACAATGAGGGTTACTCAAAAGGTAAAGGCCTTATGGATGATGAAGAATCATATGAATAAGAGGCTAAATTGAACCTTGAGGCAGAATTGGTGAGTGCATTAAAAGAGTTGAAGTTCCATAGAAGGAAGAATCATAAATGGAATACATTGATTTGAGCTTAAGTGGAATTGAATGATTTTTTGAAGACATTGATTCACCCCACCCTCTCAGTGCTTGTGATTATAACATTGCATATAACCTTGCTTGGGATACATCAAAAAACTTGTGGCCCATTCATTTCATTCAAGACTGTAGCTCTCCCTTGCATGCATCCTTATTTGGGATACATTGAAAACTTGTAGCCTCTTGTCTTATCATCCTCTCATTATATTTGGTTCCCATTTCAAACATTCGACAACCATGACATCATTATTTTCACTCCCTATGCATATGTCTTTGCCCAGGGCATTGTCAATTTATATCTCTAGTCATATCGATTTCATTTTCTTCATTGTTGATCTCAAATCTAGCATTCACTTATATATTCATACACCCTGCCCACATTTCTTCCTTTTGAGTGGCCATCCATATCATTCTTCTTTAAATTTCCCTCAAGGAGGCATCATGTTTCCACTAATTTACTAACATTCATTCACGATCATCTTTCTTCTTTGAAAGACCATTACTCTTCTTTTGATCGTAATGCCCTTTCAAAGAGGGGCAAAATGTATGCATCTAATTCTGCTTGCCCAATTAACTCACTTAGTTATATTAAAATTGTCTAATATTTTATCCATCTCACTTAATTAATCCATTTAATTTATTCCCATTCCTAAATATCCTTTATGTCCCCTTTCTACATGTTAACCTCAGCCCTCTCACCTTTTTAAATTAATTAATTCCTTTTCTAATGGTTTGTTTCTTTTATTTTTATTTTTTAGGCATTCTTATCTTATTTTTTTGTGCTTTTTGGGCCTGATGCAAAGAGCTATATTTCATCCTCTTTTGTTGTTTAGTAAGTCAAAGTGTACCCATCCCATTCCTTTTCGTATTTTTATGTTTAGTCTTTAAAGGTTAGTTTGGAGAAATCTATAGAATTTATTCATTGTTAACAACACACACGTTTATGTTTAAAATAAATCAAGAAATCATTAATGCATTCATTAAAGCACACATATTTATGTTTAAATACACATCACAAGACACTAGTTTTATTGATATTGCAACTACACCAGTTATTGAGATTTGTTGTTTTTTATATTCTTATTGTTTAGATGCATGAAAAATCTCAAGATAGTTCGACTATTCCTTTAGTTTAATGTAGACCCCAAAATATATTTAATGTTTCCTTAATTTTTTAGATCATGTTTCCCAATTAGGGAAAGAATAAATTATGTTTTACAAGTAATTAGGGCAACAAAACAAATTATGTTTTTCAAGTAATTAGAGTGAAAGCACAAGGAACTAAGGGATGTTTTTTTTAAATCAAGACAAAGTGAACACAATGATCCAATTTTTTTTGAGCTTGTTTAAATTTTTATTAGAGTGTATGTAACAGTTCACACATCATCAAGAGAGTAAAAAAATTCTATGAGAATTTTTCTTACATGTCACAAAAATTTTGGGTCAATCTCCTATCACATATGGATGTGCATTTTCATTGTTGGATTATAAAAAATTGTCACCAAATTATGAGATTTATAAAAAAAAAAAATTGAAACCTTTCATGTCATCTCTTTTCTATAGATTTGGAATAAATTAATTAGGATTTTTAACGTAGTTAAAATTAATTTAGTATTTATGTCATAATTTAGTGAAAATCTATTTATCTATATTATATTTAGGTGAACTTATGCACTCTTAAAATCTTATAGGATTATATCCTTTCTCATCCTAAGTAAAATATGAGTGTATCTAATTTTTCTAGGGTTTAATCCATTGCATGATCTTAGATATAATATCCATAGCTACCTCTTTGATTTTAAACCCTAAATTAATATTTTAATTTTTCAAACTCTAAGGAACTTGTATATGTATGCATCTAATTTTGCTCACCCAAATAACGCACTTAATTATACTAACATCATCTAATATTTTATCCATCTCACCTAATTAATCTATTTAATTTATTCCCATTCCTAAATATCTATTATGTCACCTTTCTACATGCTAACTTCACCCCTCTCACCTTTGTAAATTAACTAATTCCTTAAATCCCATAATACCCATTCACCAAATATTATTATTTGTCAAATGTCAAAATCCTAAATATTCCCTTCACTTTATAATCACATGCATCCCAAATATGGTCTAGAGATTTCCAACCTCTATAACTTTCTCTATTCTAAAGCCATCCTGCATTTGAAATTTGAGAGAGAATTTTCCCCTCCACTTCCCACCAACACCTTTATAAATGCAAGGTGACCCAACCATTTAGAGCATCTAGAATTGGAATGAGTCTATGTTGTCAAGATCATCTCCTAAGTATCCATTGTCATTATAGTCTTGCGCACATTTTGCAATCCCATATTCAATTTTAGGCATTCACCTTGTCAATTTGGTCATTAAACGATATTATTGAGTCTTAGAAGGGAGATCCAGAAGCAAGATGATGGTAAGATCTTTCCATTAATGTTGATTTTTCTCCTTCTCCTTTTCTCTTGATGATTTTTACATTTGAAAATATTTTAATAGCTCTTTGTATGTTAAATTCGATTGTCCAAATTCTTGTTCATATAATATGGTGTATATTTTCAATATTTGATTTCAGTTTTTGCCACAAAAATTGGTTCGATCTAAGGATCTAATTAGGCACTCTTATAATTAGTCAATAAATTGTAGTTTATATTGAAATTCCTTTGGTTAATTATAGATATATCTTGAAAAATAAAATATAATTTAAAAAAATATTTAGTGTTTAACTAAAAATTGTGTTTCAAGGTTTAATCCATTACATGCTCTTAGATCTAATGGTCATAATTATGTCTTTGATTTTAAACCCTAGATGTTATTATTATTATTTTCAAGCCCAAAAGAACTTGTATGGTGTATATGTTCAAAATTTGACTTCATTTTATGCCAACAAAATTGATTCGATCCAAGGATCTAATTAGGGAGAGTGTTATAATTAATCATTAACTTGTAGTTTTTATTGAAATTCCTTTGGTTAATTATAGATATAACTTGAAAAATATAATATAATTTGAAAAGACATTTAATGTTTAACTAAAAAATTATAATTTATGTTGAAATGATGAGATTTGTGTGCCTTACGAGTAGATCTCAAATCGACAAACTAGCACAACTTCTTTCAAGGTATTCATAATTCTTAGGATCTCTTAAGGGTTGTCTATCAAAAATTTCTTAAATTAAGAATTAATAGGTTCTTTGGGGAGATCTTAAGATATGAATGGTTGGATGTCATTCCCTTTAACTTGGGTATTCAAAGATTCCTCGTAACGAAAATCATGATCATCATAAAATACATCATTCACATTCACAACATTTTCCAAAGAAATTTTAATTTTCGAAACTTTAGACATACCTTCATATTTAATTTAATTGTTAAGCCTACTTAGACATAGCAAGAGGTTTTTGAATAATATATAGTATGTTTTGACTAAGTTGAACACTTATTCTAATTATAATCTCATGTTTACTCAATTTTAGTGTCTTAAATCGAACATGAACAAACACATTATTCAAGCACACAAACACAAGGGTCTGGACAAATTTGAAAATTTAGAGTGACCTAGGGTTTGAGATCTAGCACGTTGAACATAAAATAAAGTTACAATTCATATCTAAGAGCATGCAATAAAATTAAGCCTATTAAATATGAAGTAATTAATATTTATCACACTATGAGGCAACTTTATAAATAAATCTAACCCTAGAAGGTGTAAGACAATGTGAGTTCACCAAAATGAAGTCAAATAAAATGAATTGCATTTAACTAAGCATTCACAATACATGTACAATACAATAATGATGCTCAATTAATAAATAAGAAAATGATACAATAAATACATAGGGATAAAAATAGTGTATCTTTGTGTACAACGTTGTAGAACTTATCACAAAAATCTGAACCTAGAAATGTGCAACTGAAGCCAAGAAGTTTGTCTCCTAAAAAATTATATTTGATTGAATAAGGTTAACGTGACCATATAGTTCCCTCTAAGCATGTTGTAACTTTATAATTTGGAAAAAATGGTTTGAAACATAAATCTGACTTTTGGGTTTTGTTCCCCTAGTTTTGTTCTTCAGTTCCTCCCTGCCCTTGCACCCCCCACCGTCCCCCCCCCCACCCCTTCGCCCCCCCAGCCACAGACACACACACACACATGCACACATAATTTTCAAGCTGTAATTGTTGTGTGCTCATAATAGTTGAGCCTCTAACTTAGATTGTCAAGAAAAATATATCAGGGGCATGCATTAGGGTTTGGGCTAGCGTCTAGTACTAGCCCTTTAATAGTTAGACCCTACGAAGTAGACCAAAGAAATCATTAGAAATCTTGAAATCACTAAATATATTTTTCATGTAAAAAAATTGATCAATGCTAAATATTTAATCTATCATGTTTAAATGTGTAAATATATTACAACACTTGTGTATTTATAAGTAAATTTAAATTCAATTTATGTAATATTAATATACGTATCAACTTTCAACGACAAAATGGAAAAAATGAAAAGGAATGTAGGAGCCCATCCATTAAATAGGGAGAGTAAAAAAGATTTCTACAACTATATAACATAGTCCAAACATGTCATAATCTCATAATATAATCTAGACAAGTTATTATGATCATATAATACACTCTTGATAGTGAGACCATAACTTTAAAAAATAGAGTGGAGACTATCTAGAAGAGTTGAAAAGATGGAATCAAGCTTCACAAATAAATAAAAGTATCAATATCATTTAATTTAGATTAAATTAATTATACATAAATAATTATATAAAATCCATTTAAATTAACATAAAATCAAAACCGAAAAACTTTTAAATTTAATTTACACGTATTCATTAATTTCCATAATTTAATTAAGCATTTGGGGTAAGGGGATTATATATCGCGTCTTAGGAAAAAAAAGGCAATTTTTTCTAATTGTAAAATTTAATTAGGGTTTTCAAATCTTAAATCTTCATGTTTTAATTATAGTCGGCTCTTCTTTTTCCTTTTTTTTTTAAGTTTTTTTTTTAATGTTCTATGTGATAAAGTAAAAAAAAATTATGTAAGAGGTGGTGTTTTAGGTCAATTGGCTTTTGCAATTTATATATGATAAATAAAATAATATATATTAATCAGTTTATTTGATTGTAAGTTTTTTTTTTTTTTTTTTGGTTTTATAATTATATACATTTTTATTTTTATTTTATAATTTTGATTTATTTTAGTTCGTAAAAGGTATGTCTTTTTATGATGTATGTAGACATTAAAATCTATTTAGAATGTAAGTGGACATTAAATTTGGTTTTGGTAAGTACGAGTATGACATTATATGGGAATTAAAAAATTAGAATTGTTTATAGCCAAGCATATTTGTTGCACAGATTTTTAGAAAAATAATTGCACAATCATCTCTTCACTAAGCTTCTCTTTTCGCATTAAAGCCGAAATTAGATTTTAAATTTTATGCATGGCAGTCAGTCATCTACTCGATTTCAATCTCTCAACAACATATGGATATGAAGAAGGACCTCGATTTAAAATTTCAATGCACACGAACATAGACCCAATTTCCCTAATTGTTTGAATGGCGAGATCAATAAATACAATAAAGATCTTCTTACGTCATTTACAAATGTATGGCACATTTTTCCTCTATAGCATGTGGCATCATTGGTATCAAAAGACATGCAAAGAGCTAGTATTTTTCCCTGATGAATTAGAAACCAATGTAAGAATTTGCAAGCCCTTAAAATCAAAATAAAGAGGTTGCCCCTTCACTTATGACATTTTTATGTACATGATCAAAATCAGCATGCACCTTATTTTTTAAAAAAATAACAATCCCTAGAAATTATTGTGGATTTACTAGTAGAATTATAAAAATCGTATGCTTTGATTTTATCACTATATCCCGTGATACTGTGATCAACACTCTTAGGATTAATTATGTCACCCTTATCTTTGTTTGTGGTGATTTTCATGCTACCATTTCCTTCAACTTGAATGGACTTTCCATCTCTTAATTCTTCTTGGCTTTTGAGGGAATCATCTAACTTGCTGAAATCATATCTGTGACTTGTCACTTGATTTGATCAACCTGAATTAAGAGACAAAAAATTCTTTTCTTCCTCTATTCTCAAAAAATATGAGATAATAATCTGAGCCCTCTTGAAACTCACTTTGGTCAGCTTGAAAAGCCTTCTCTTCCCTTCCTTGATTGGCTTGATTCTTAGTTGTTAGTGTCCTGCAATCTTTTATCATGTGTCCCAATTTTTTTTTATAATGATAAGTAAAGTATTTCTTACTCTTTCCTGTGAAATTTAATTCAGATTTTACATTTGAATTTGAATTTGAATTTTGTAAACTCACTCGATTCTGATTATTATTCATCTTTTTGGTCTTTGAAACCCTTGCCTTGGTTTTAAGTGTTTGTTTTAGTCCATGTTCTAAATCTTTTGCATGCAATCTATCTTATCCTCATGAGACAAGAGAGAATCCATTAACTCATCAACGCTTATATTGTTCATGTCTTTACATTCTTTAAGAGTGATCACAATATGCAACCATCTTTAGCTTAAATATCTCAAAATATTTCTTATTATAACATTATCCGATATAGTATCTCCATAAACCTTTATTCTATAAATTAAATCATTTATCCTTATGCAATAATCTCCAACTCCTTCAAAATATGACATTCTCAAATTTTTAAAATACATTTTAAAATTTTGGAGTTTTTTTTCTCTTGCCTTAATAGAGCCTTGATATGGAGTATCCAAGGTATTCCATGTTTTATGAGCATTCTTGCATCCTATAATTATTCAATAAATGTTTGGGTCTATGACAATCTGAATATAAAAAAAGGCTTGTGCATCTCCCTTTTCTTTATTTTTTTTGTTCTTTTTTTATCCTATGTTAAGGTGTTATAATCTTGAGGTGCTGTGTACCCATGGAGAACATTCTCCCAAACTCTCTTTCACACTAGGATTCTCTTCAATTGATCTCTCTAATACTCAAAGTTGTCACATTTGAAAACATGAATATTCATAGAAGTAAAATTCACTAAAGCCATTATATCTTCTAAAAATAGCTTTAAAAACTTTCAGAACCTTGCTTAAACATGGATCTGATACCAAATGAAGGTTTTGAATTATTGGATTGAGTAAAAATAAGTTTTGTTTCTCTCTAAAATTGAAGTTATGTATCAATAAAACTGTCCCAAAATTACTAGTTGTGTTGTAAGTGAATTGTTGATCAATTTGAATAGCTTTAAACTTAAAAATATATGCTTGTTGGTCTAAAATAATGTATACGTACAATAATATCAAATATAAATTATATAAGAAACTCCTCAATTCTAATTAATACACTACACAACTTTTATGTGCAAATTTTTTTAATAAAAAAACTAAAATAAGTTTATTACAAGATAACTTGCATTGCAAGTTAAGTTTAAAATTAGAAAATATAATATAATATTTCTAGACCACTAAGTGAACTTAAACTCAATTAAAAATAGAATAAATAAACTTAATTTAACTTACTATAAAGATTTAGACATCATGCAAGAAGCCTTTGTTAATAGTAAAGTCAAATATGAAACTAGAAAGACAT
Organism: Torreya grandis; assembly: GCA_037957365.1. Taxonomy (NCBI): domain Eukaryota; kingdom Viridiplantae; phylum Streptophyta; class Pinopsida; order Cupressales; family Taxaceae; genus Torreya; species Torreya grandis. The sequence continues at coordinate 994,031 of JARHVA010004345.1, read as the reverse complement.
TCTAGTCAACTAACTAAATTAATTAAAGAAAATTAATTCAAATTGACTTTAATTTAAGTCATATAATCAAGAAATCACTTGATTTTTCTTTGAAAATGAGTGGATAATGATTTAAACTCAATTAAGCACTCAAATAGTGAACTAGAGTACACTGAAGTGAGTTACAATGAATTGGACTGAACAGACAAACCAAGCTATTTGTTAGAAAATTATGTAAAAATGTCACAAAGTGACCAAAATACTAATTAAGGTCATAAATAAATTAAATAAATTTCTAAAACACCAAAAAAATAAAAATATATTAATTATAAATATAGAACTGAAGTGCCCATATTGACATTATACTCAACATAAAGTATTACTAAACTAGTCTGAAAATGTCATGGAGTCTTTAGAAAGGTTCAAAAACCAATCATATGATGTATCCATAAGCATGAAGTGGAATAGTCTACAAGCCATGTCTTCATGATCAACATTGAGAATTTTTAGAGCAATTTTGTATGATGTTACGTTATCCTCTGCAATCCTTCCTACACTAAGAGTGAATCTTTGTAAGTATCTCTCTAGATTCTTAGGTAAGTCATGGACAACCTATGTAATTTTATGGTATACCCAACAAGGCAAGCCATAGGTAATGTCATGGGAATATGTTGATTCTGGGTGGTTTGAGAGGTTGAGCTAATAGGGGTAACCAATAGATTAGGTCTAACTCTTCTATGGATCTGTAATGGCAAGATAATCAACCTCCCTTGAATAGATTGGGTGTTGGCCCCTCACTTTTGAAAAAGTATTGATTATAATCTTTGGCACACAACACAGACATACCATTGTCTATTTTTATGCAGGTATTGGCACAGTGCGAGAGAACCACGGCATGGGAGGATCATGGCATGAGGCTAGCAGTGCGAGAGTTGAAGGATAATGGTGTAGAAGGCCCAGCGCAAGAGGACCCAGTCAAGAGAAAATGTGGCATGAGGAACTAGAGAACAGAGGATCCAGAATAAAAAGTGAAAGATTAGGGGAGTGTGAGGTAAATGGAGCATGAAGAATGCAGGAGTAGTTTGAATAATAAATCAAATAGGACACTTTGATCCCATCGATTAGAGGCCTTGTACCAACCCACAAGGAATGAAACATTTGGAAATGAATGTATAACATAGAGTAGGCATCTATGGGTGTAGAGGACCGATTCTATAGGAACAATTAATCATAAGAGCCATGACTCTCAATCTGTTGAGAGTCTGTGTGTCATGTGTCCATTTTGAGTTGGGAACTTGACACTTAGGTAGGGCAAAACAAGTATAAAAACTATTGTTGTAAGCATTCATGGGGAGATTGGTGTGGGTGAACCTTTGAAGGAATATAAATCATTATGTCTTGTAATCCATAAGCACTTAATAAGAATTCAATGTTTATCATATGGTACTTTGAGTAATGCATTGTTAACTGTGTTGAATATTGAAATGTGTTAAGTAAATAAAGTCATGAGTTCCTTTCTTCTTTTATATTTAGCTAGTGATGGTAGTATAATATATTATGTTAAGGAAAAATAGTAGGATATTTGTTTGATAATTAATGAGTAAACACACATCATGTTTCAAAGTCTTCAGGAACTGGTCTTTCACTGCGCATTTCAAGTGAGCACATGAGACTCATCCCTCATGTGATAGGGCCAACACGTTAGCCTATTGGAAAGAGGCTTCAATGCTAATGTAAAGAGAGAAAACCCAACATTTTGGTTCCGTTACTGATACTCAACATAATTAGAGCATGATTATGATAAATGTTTGAGTGCATTACATTAGAGAATATTGAATAATGGATTACCAAGTGTTGAAGACAATTTTGTAGTTCCATATCTTGAACCAAGAGTTTTTGCCTAACATTGGGTAGAACAAAACCTCTACAGCTTATTGTATGAGGTTTTATTTTTTAAGGTCTCTATTCTTTTGCATTCCTAGATCTCAGTATATGCTCAAGGATGATCTCAAACCCTTGGATGAAGACAATCGTGGACACTAGAACGGTAGAGGAGTTTAGCACGATTGAAAGTTTCCTAGATGCGAGTGGTTGATTACTGGTGGAAAGGTATTCGAAATAATTACATCTTAAAATACACTATGACCACATATTCATGACCTAAGGAAGCAAAATTCCATTTTCTATGAGAACTAAGGGGACATTATCATTTGTTGTTTCCCTTCGAGATTATAAAGCTAATTATTGATTTTGGGTTGAAAACACTACCCATGGAAGGCTAAAATCTCTTGTGCATGAGCTGCACATTTGGAGGGGAGAATACTAGTTGGTTCAAGATTGTGGGTTCAACTTGGTATCAAGCCACTGAGCACTACAAAAATGGAAGTATGATGAAGCTCAATAGAGGATCATGGGAGCTACTAGCATGAGAAAAGATTGGGAGCACTTGAGGAGCACTATGAAGAGTTGTAGGGAGCCAAACATGCGTGAGGAATCCATCAATTATGGGCCCCAACCTTTGCTACTTTTATCTTATGAAGGAGAAATGAGCTGGAGTATCAGATATGAACCAAGTATGAGTCAACTAGGGTCCCCCACCATAGTGCATCCTCATGCCTTTGAGTCAGATAAAGTACATATAAAGAATTGGGATATAGATAGTACAAATTCAAAAGCTGAATGGATAAGGGAAACTAAGACCAGGCCATTAGACAATAACTTAGAATATATATCTTTCTCTTTTCAAGTTAAGTACATCACACAACTTGGAATGCCTAGAGGATCTAGCCTTCAAGACCAAAGTACAAGCCCAAATCTAGGAACTCAACCCTCCACCACACCTTTTCCCTTGGGCACTGATACTAGAGGTGTTGGAGGAGAATTAGGAGGGGGTACTGGAGGAAGTAGACCCCCTCCAAGAATAGGATCTGAAACTTCTCAGTAATCATTTGTTCAACCACCTATAGTTTATTATTAAATGGCATTACACCTGCCTGAGTACTGAGGGGTAGAAAATGTAACTGAGTATGTTCAAGAGTGTGAATTGATTTGGAGGGTGCATGGCATCATGTCCTCTGATTAAAAGGCAACACAATTTGCAACTACCATTTTAGAGTGTGCACACAAATGGTATCATAAATTTGATCCTCAACAAGCAGTGGTCAACTATGATTAGCTCAAAGCAACATTTCTATAAGAATTTGATATTCCATAGTTTGAGCAGTAAAGTATAGTGATGTTGAAAGACATAAAGTAGGGACTTATAAAGAGCGTATGAGAATATAATGTATGGTTTAAGACCTTTCTTTCTAAGTTGTCCTTTGAAATCAATCCTAATCAACATGTGCAATGGTTCATAGGAGGATTATTGTTACCTTTTCGATGAACCTTGTCAAAAAGAACTTTCATAGATACGTGTGAGGCTCTAGAGGCTGCCCTATGTGTTGAAGCAGTTGGAAGTTTGGATACTGGGATTAGTCCCTTTATGGAGGCAAAAATAGCATCTATGGCTTTTCAATTTGAAAAAAAATTGATAAACAATGCACATGAGACACGTAGTGGTGTTTGGTGTACCGACTGTGAAACTAAAGGACACACATGAAACAACTACTCATGCAAGAACATCTACACAATCCTAAAGCAAACTTGCAAGATTTTTCATGATTTCCTTTCATGTTCACTCTTGCAATAGGCCACAGACACTAAAGTATCCATGTATTGTAAGATTTGTGATGCTTATACCCATGACACTAATGATTGACATCCAAGCCTTAGTCACTATTTCCCAAGATAATGGTGGCTATCATGGGCATGGAAAAGGATGAGGATGAGGTAGTGGTCAGTTTCCACCAAGGACTTACTATAAATGTGGTTCTCCAAACCACTATCAAAGAGATTGCCTAGAATACCCAACTTGTGTTTACTATAAAAAGGACCACCAACTAAAAGAGTGTCTAGATTTATATACAACCATCACAAAGGACCACAATGAAAAAGGCACCAGTATGATCCATATAGACAAACCATAATGGTGTTCTTAACTAACCATCTCTATTGTACAACAAGTAAATATTACTACTTGTAGTGGGGGCCAAACGTAATCTACACCCAACCCAATTGAAAAGGTACATCGAGAAGAACCATAGGGTAGGAAGTACCCTGATGCACTTCAACAAAAGGATGTCCTTCAAGATATAATGGCACTTTTGCATGAGCTTTAAGTCAAGATTCAATACCTTAACGATAGAGATGTCAGACCACACATCGTAGTGTAAAGGGAAATTGAACCTCCAGTAATGTGAGATAGTTTTCAAGAACTATGCAAATGCATGCTTGATGAAGACATTATTCTCCAGCTTAGCACCTGGCTTAAAGGCCAAGCCCGCCTATCAAAAAAATCCCACACTCAACTCATTAATCAAATTGAAGATAAATATTTAAACCATGCTCGATGTCAGGAAAGTCCTAGTTTCACTTCCTCAAAATATGGAGAAATATTAGTTAATGTTGCTATCAACGGATGGGTAATCCAGGATATTCTAGTAGATACTAATACTGAAGTAAATGTTCTCACTAAAGATGCCTAGTGGAAAATATCTAGTCCAGCCTTGCAACCTTCACCTCATGTCATGTTCATGGTAAATAAGACTCATGCGCATCCTATCAGAGTCCTTAAAAATGCTCGTATTGAAATACTTGAGGTTCATTTCAAAGTAGACTTTGAGGTTTTGGAGTTGGTAGAGGCTGATGACTACCCAGCCTTCTTGGGAAGGCCCTGGTGCTATGAAAATCATGCAGATTTAAGCTTTAAAAATTGATACATTAGCTTTGATAATACCAATCAATGCGATGATAATACCCTTAGACCAAGCATAAGGACCCCCCTATATCGAGCCTGTGAGCATTGATGAAGACATCAATAATCTATATAATGTGACAGCTCGACATGATGAACAACATGATCTAATGACAGATACTATTATTCATTAGATAGACAACTAGTCTATCTCAGATACAATAAGTAATGCTTGTAATTGTTGGGCCCATGGTGATGATGAACTCACTGGAAGATTGTGTAGCACCATCAATAGAGACAAAAATATCCTACACCAGCTTCTTAAGTGTCACAAATTTGTGTGCCTTATGGGTTTAGTAATGCAAGGGCCATTAGAGGGACCACCGTTAGAGAGACTTAATGAATCTCTATGATTCTAAGGACAAATAGAGGTGCATAATTTTGTCCATTACCTCGAAGAGTTCTATGGTACCGAAAATGAATGGATGAGGTCATTAGACCACATTTTTAATGGTACCACCACCAGGTGGTGGCATACGCATAGAGAGCACCTTTTATATTGGGATCAAGTGCAAGTTACTCTACATCATAGATTTCACCATGATAATAAGATCAGAGGCACACTCAGTTATAGTGGCATAGAAGCACCTAAACCTTACCTTGAAGCTTGTGAAATAATATGGTGAGCTAAGGAATCATTTTCACTAGAATACCTGTGGGTCCATACATTCTATATAACTTTGCACACTTGGGCATGGGCTTGGTACATACATGAAGAAAGGCATATGGGAATAAGGTTCTGGCAATTACTAAAGGAAAACATGATGTCAACACTTTCTTACTCTTCACTAAGGATGGACTTGCACCTTACTCTTCAAACCATATGTGAAGCAATCATTAGAGATGTGAGTCTGGTGGAAAACTGCCTGCATCATATTCATCAAGAACTAGAGGAACCTATAGGTTTATTCATCGAGCCCCCCAAAAAATCAACTCTTACACCATCAATAGTTTCTAGTGAAGAACGTCATGAAGAAATCTGCCTAGGAAAGCAGAAGCTTGTGTTTCAAGTAAACAAAGGATAAGGGTCCACTCCACTCGATCTATTGAATAACAATTTGCATGTTCCTATGAGTACTGGATCACAAAATGTTTGGGACACCAACTCTCCCATAAACAACCTTTATCATGGGCCCATTCAAACTATTCAACTTAACATTGGCATGGAGCAGGAACCTAAGGTGGCAACCATTGGAAATTATTGGATAGAGACAGAAATTTCACAAATCTTTGAGTTGCTGAAAGAGTATCAAGATGTGTTTCTAAGGAATTATAGCACAATGAAAGGGGATCACCCTTCTCTCAGGAAGATGCATATAAATTTGATTGATGGCATTCACCCCATGAAAAAATGTTGATACTGAATAAACCTTAACCTCTGAGTATGTGTGAAAGAAGAAATTGATAACATGTTCCATGCCAGAGTAATTACTCTTATTGATGAATCTGAATGGGTGGGTCATATGGTAATCAGTATCAATAAGGATGTGCATATTCATATCTACATGGATTATTGAGTTTTGAATGCATCATGTATCATTGATCCATTCCCAATACCTTTCATAGAGGAAATCCTAGAAGGTGTTGTCAGTTGCGAGATATACTCCTTTACCGATGGCTTCTCGGGGTATCACCAAGTCCAGATAGATGAGAAATATCACTCCAAGACCAAACTTGCTATGGAATGGGGCTCTTTTGCCTATACCATCATGCCTTTTAGGTTTAAAAATGCCCTGGTGGTATTCTCACATGTAGCAGTGGAGGATTTCAAATATTTTATCCATAAGTTCCTACAAGTTTACTTAGATGACTGGATGGTATACGGGTTGATCAAGGACCATTGTGCTAATTTGAGGCTCATGCTTGAGCGCTATCGAGTGTTACAATTTTTATTAAATTTGAAAAAATCCCTATTTGTGACACCTTTTAAGGTACTCCTTGGGCATATCATTCGTAAAGAGGGACTCCTGGTAGATTCAGCCAAGGTCTCTATCATTCTCTGTCTGCCAATGCCAAAAACTCAACATGAGGTACATGCATTCTTAGGACACATAGGATACTACAGGAAGTTCATTTGGGGTTATGCCAAGATTGTAGAACCCCTATAAGAGCTATTAAATTATAATGAATAATTTATATGGAATAATTTCGGTAAAGCAACTTTTGAAACTTTGAAAGAAAGACTAATTACTGCTCCTCTATTGTAATTTTTGGATTGGACAAAACCCTTTCATGTCCATGTTGATGCATCTGGCACAGTAGTTGGTGCAATACTTACACAACTAAGAGAGATAAATTTAGACTATCCAATCTATTTCATCAGTAGGAAACTCACATTGACTGAAAGGAACTATACCACCACTGAACGCGAAGCCTTGTCTATGATTTATGCACTACAAAAATTCAATAGTACCTTTTACCCACACCATTTGTATTCTACACCGACCATGAGGATATAAATTATCTCCTCAATAAGCCAATTCTCTATGGAAGAATTTATTTTTGGATATCTCTCTTCCAAGAATTCCAATTTTCTGTAGTAATAAACCCTGGGAAAACTAATTGTGGACCTAATCATTTATCCTAAATTGAAAATGGAGAACCTTTACATGCTATAGAAGATGACCTTCCTGACATACAACTCTTCCAATTTGTTAGGGTACCTACAAAATTGGAGGATGTTGTGGCATTCCTCAATCTGATTATGTACCTGATTCTCTCACTTTACAAGAAAAGAAATAACTTGCGGTCCACACTGCACCTTATCAAGTAATAGCAAGAGATTTGTACAAGATGGACTGTGATGAGGCACTGCATTATTTTGTAATGCAACATGAATGCCTTGAGGTGTATGAGAAGTCCACGAAGGTATTACCAAAGGACATTATGCTGGGGAGGCTGTTGCATGTAAGGTGTTGTTCGTTGGACTCTAGTGGCCAAATTTATTAAATATGCAAAATCATATGTAAGGCAATGTGATATTTACCAACATGTGGGAAGACCCAATAGAATATATTACATGTCATTACAACCAATTTCTTCCCAAGAACCATTCAAAAAGTGGGATATTGACTTTGTGGTGCCCATCACTCTAGCAGGATGACACACAGGCTCACAATACATAATTGTGACAACTGACTACTTAATGTGCTAGGCTAAAATAGCAATAATCAAATATTGTACTATAGTGACTACCACATGGTTCATCTGGGAAAACATTATAACATGCTTTAGATGTCCTCTAAGCTTTACTGGTGACCGTGGAACCCACTTCTTGAATGAGACAATTTGAATCCTATTGGCTAAGTTCATAATCACACATCATAAGATAACACCATACCACCCATAGGCCAATGGAATAGCTAAAGCCTTAAACAAGATCCTCGGTACCACTTTGATAAAAATTTGTAATATTGGTAGAATTGATTGGGATGACAAGGTATCTACAATACTTTGGTCATACCGAACCACATACAAATGCCTCAACAAAAGTACACCATTTAACTTAGTATATAGAAATGAAGCAATCATGCTAGTCGAGTTCGTGGTTCCATCTCTTTGGATAGTGCATATAATAAACCTTGATGATGATGCCTCTTTGAAAGCTCAACGTGATGAACTCATGAAACTAGATGAGGCTCGGTTCTTTGCCCACTGGAATCAAGATGTTGATAAATGGAAACATAAATCATGACATGATTGTCATCTAAAGAGCAAAATCTTCACCCCAGGTGTGAAATTTCTACTTTATGACTCTAAGCTCACATGCCACCCTGAGAATCTCTGCATTCATTTGGATGGACCATTCATAATACATAGTATTTGACCTACCAGAGCTTATCAAATAAAGTGAATAGATGGTCAATTCCTCCCAGGACACTATATGGGGAGTCAGCTTCAGTCATATTGTGATTTTGTTTAAGTTTGTGTTATTTTCAATAAGGCTTAAGGCCATTAAATTAGAATTTTTTGCTTTAAATAAAAATCATTGTCCTTGAGGCGTGTGACTCTCTTTTGAAATTCTTAGTCTAGTTGTTTTTGTGGAGGACAATGAACCCTTTTAGTGTGGGGTAAGATATTATGCATATGAATACAAGACATAACATGTGGGTGTGCAAGTTTTAAGGGCACAAGAATCATATATGGCAAGTAAGTGATTAAGGGTGTGTGAGTCATTTAATAAAATAGATTATTATCATTTGTATGATAGTTGGTTACTACTACTCTATAAAAATGGGACAGTTGTCACCCACTTCCAAAAAAGTGCGAGGAGGAATGGACCATTAATGCAACAAGGGTAGTCATAACAACAAGTATGTGAGTGGAATGATGGAACAAGTTTGTTAGAACACTAAAGTCTTGATGCAAGATTCAAAGTATGAAGACCATTAAAATATATGCATTTATGGCTAGAAATGACAAGGAGAGGAAAGAAATTAATGAGGTAAACTGGATGGAGGACCTATAACTAAACAAGTTAAAGTCATTCTACACTTTACCTTGTTATAATCTTTAAGTGCTTAACGAACCAGAGAACTAGAGACAGTCAATTTCCTTGTAGAATAGAGTGATTGAGGAATAAACAAAGATGTGAAGAGGATTTATAAGCGGAGGAGGAAGATTGTTAAGTGCAAACACGTGTAGAAGTGGGTTGAGGTCATTCTTTGTAAAAAGAATAAGTTGCAGGTTATGCCATTATTAAAATATGAAGATCGAGAGCTAAGGCAAGTTTGATTGCCACCACATATTCATTTGGGAATGTGGGACGATCGAGGGTTAACCTTAGAGTGCCATAGAAGGTAATGCAACTGAAGAAAAAGGCAAAAAGACTTGAAAAACTGTCAATCATATCAGAAGAGAGAGAGAGAGAGAGAGAGAGAGAGAGAGAGAGAGAGAGAGAGAGAGAGAGAGAGAGAGAGAGAGAGAGAGAGAGAGAGAGGTGAGCAGAGAAACATGGTTCCCTATAAGAGAGGAGCCTTTAGAAGACCTATAAGAGACACTAAGGTAAGTGCAACATGTGGAAGTTCAGAGTGAGAGCATGAAATAATCCAAGATGGTGAAAAAGGGAAAGTAGGCATAGGACTCCTCATCATAGATCTCTCCACCATCTCCCCCTCAAACTATTTACATAAAAGAGATGCAATACCCTGAGTCAGTCTTGCACGTAGAAAACTGGGTCTTTAAGGTGGAAACTATGACCGTATTTGATTACAAACACCACCAACTAAGAAATGAGGTGTAGTTGTAAAAATATTATCATGTCCATATCACCAACACATGAGACTAAGTGGTTTATGACTTAACCATCAAGAACCAGCTGGACAAAGCTAGTCACTTTCAATTCTTCGAACTGCCATATTTTGGAAAGCCTACTTCGGTAGTTCAGTTCCTCCTCTCATGCGTTCATGAGGACTACATCCACTTTTTAGGGTGTAACATGAAGACCAACACAGAGAGGGTAAGCAAAGTCACAAGATTCCAATGCTTAGGGGTCACTGTGTTGGATGACTTGATAGATACAGAGGAGATCTAGCATATTACCACCATGTTTATGTATCAAAAGTAGGGATATGTAATGCACATTATAAACCTGTAGGATCCTGCCCTAAGAGTCATAGTGTAGATCATTTCCACCAAGGTCGGAGGGATCGATCAATGAAAGGAGGTGGATATGGCCCACTTGAACATCACGCACCAAGTAGTGCAAAAAATATAGTACAATTGGGCACTATAATTCACCCAAAAGATAGCTAAAGATGAAAAAAGGTGCATACAACACCTAAGTTCAGGTTTCCTTGGGGGGCAATCTTATTATTATTGGTTTTTGATGAAATCAATGTGCCTGACTATAGTTCAAGATCTTTGAAGTGGGTGTATCCCCCCACTCGCAAGTCCCCCATTGAAAGCTACAAAGCTTTCACCTACCCTCAACATATCACTCCAACATATAAGTTAAATATGAGGTACTGGTTTGATGAAATGAAGGCAGCTTTTGGGAATGAATGGCACATTCTCAAGGATCTACCCTCCCTAATAGAAGATCAAGTAGAATTCACTGTGAAGCAAAACTACTCCCTGGCATGTATTTGGATGAATCCTTTGGGAGAGCTCACAGCATGGTTTAAGCTACCATATGCCTTCTTTGTCTGCTACTTCATCAATTTTGTTAATAAAATCTATGATGCATAATCAATCAATATACAAGCAGAATATATCGATGCAGAGTGTGACACCCTCTGAAAGATGTTTGTATATCCTGGTAAAAAGGTCTATACAGAGAAGGGAGAAACAAGCATAACCAGCATTAAGATCAAGAATATCCTAGTTGGGGAACATAGGCACAAACTATTATATATGTTATGCCCCAACCCAATCCCTCAAGATGGAGACCTCAAAGAGAGAATCCCCTAGGTACCATTGAGAAAGAGGTAGTCCGAGCCAAGCACCAACACAAGTGGTTAGTAGGGCCCCCAAAAATGGCAAACGATAGTGGAGGTGTAACCCTCTAAGCTAGTTCAACATCACCATTCAGTACCACAACCACCACCTCACATTTCACATTTACCTTATCCTTCACCATCATCATCTCCATCTCCATCTCATAGTTCTTCACCACCTACATCACCTTCACCTCATCATACTCCTTCCCACTCACCTACCCCACCTTCTTCACCTCAACCATCTTCTTATCCAACTGCCCCACCTTCACCACCATGACCACCTTCACCTCCACCTTCTCCAAGGACTACCATCAGGTCATCACCTCACCACCCTCTAAGTCAAGCACCCCAAAGGGACCCCTCAGAGGAGTAGATACATAATGTGAAATCTGATCTAGAAAAGTCTCCATTCCCGATGTGAGAAGTCTTGACTGTTGATCAAATCAATATTGAAGAAATAGGAATGAATGGGACAGCTACCAAAATCCATCAATAACTTGAAAAGAGCTAGGAAAGGGGAAGGGGCCAGCTGAGGGGGAACCAAAATAGAGAGCATTGTCTAATCTGTGTGAACCATACCAGTTTGTCATATATGAATAAAAACTCTATCTTTGGAAGCATTTCCACCCTAATGATGTGACCCAAGAAACAAGGAAACAATTATCCTTCTTTTTATAGATATATAATGAAGAGCCTCAGTTTGACGTTCCATTGGATTACATTTTTTTTGGCCTAGACACCCTAGACTGCTGAACCTCATGAAATTTGATCCACAACAGAGCTCCCCAATAACGACAAGTGCCGCATTTTTGAAACTTGTCATGAAAATGGCATGACAAAATATTTTATCAGAGTCAGACACGTGTATAGTTGAAAAGAAACATGCCAAGGTGGTGGAAATGTATAATAAAGTGTATGTTGAAAAGCAGGCACTAGCCAAGGAAGTGGTCTCCTTGAAGAAACAACTTTAAGAGACCACTAAGGCTAATGTAAGGGTAATAAACCTTTGTAAAATAATTTTAAAGGAAGAGCTGGCATTGGCAAATGGCATACCATTAGATGGGGATGCCCTAGGAAAATTAGAGACATTGATTGAGTTTCTGCTCAAAAAAAATAAGGAGCACCCCGCACCCAGAGATGAGTCCCAAGAACTTTTGGAGCAATTCACCACTATAGCATATATCTATCGCAATACTTTGAAAAGATTCAGGGAGGTTATCCCAATTTTGGATGGCATTTGTGAACGCATGGCATGCCCAAATAAAATAATAAAATCCCAGCTCAATGATGATGAGGTCTTGAGGTAGCAAGCATCATATGTAGCTCTATTAATAAAAGACCACACCAAGCACACGAAGGCATTCAAAGATGTGAAAATGATGGAAGATGTTATTAAGAACCATCATCAACAAATAATGCTAATTTTGCCACACTATAAGGATAGGTTGACAAGGAGGTATCCAAATTAGATAACATCTAAAAGGAAGCTATCGTAGCCTTAGAGGAACAGATGAGGAAGATCGAGACTCCAGTTCATCCTGAGGAGTTGAAAACGGTAAAGGAGGCCATTAAAAAAATAACTACTAAAGTTATCGATGCCTTATCCCATTAAGATGAGCTAATGAAATAACTCGAGTAGAAAGGGCCTGAGTTCCTTGAGGATGCTAGTACAACTTAGTCCAAGATGGATTAATAGCTTAGTGTGGGGCGATGTTCGCACCTCACTTTTGACCAAGTATTTGTTCCAATCTTTGGCACATAACATGGAGGGACCATTGTTTGTTTTTATATAGGTACCAGCATGGCACGAGAGAAACATAGCATAGGAAGTGGGAGGATGATGGTGTGAGACTAAAAATGTGAGAGTTGAAGATGTGGAAGGACAATGGCATGGAAGACCTAACACGATAGGACCTCATCAAGAGAAATCGTGGCATGAGGAACCCAAGAATAGAGGACCCATAACAAGAAGTGAAAGACTAGGGGATCGTGAGGGAAGTGGATCATGAGGAATGCAAGATCAATTTGAAGAATAAATCAAATAAAACACTTTTACCCCACTGATCAGAGGCTTTATAACAGCCTACGAAGAATGAAACACTTGGAAATGATTGTATAACATAGAGTAGGCATCTAGGGGCACAGAGGCCCGATTCTATAAGAACAATTAATTATGAGAGCCATGACTCTCAGCCTATGGAGAGTCCATATGCCATGTGTCCATGTTGAGTTGGGAACTTGACACTTGGATAGGGCAAAAAAAGTATAAAACCCCTATTTTAAGCATTCACGGGGGGATTGGTGTGGGTGAGCCTTTGAAGGAATATAGAGCATTCTATCTTGTAATCCATAAGCACTTAATGAGAATTCAATGTTTATCATTTGGTACTTCAAGTAATGGACTGTTAACTGTGTTAAATATTGAAATGTGTTAAGTGAATAAAGTCATGAGTTCCTTTCTTCTTTTATATTTAGCTAGTGATGGTAGTATAATATGTTATGTTATGTAACAATAGTAGGATATTTGTTTGATAAGAAATGAGTAAACACATGTTGTGTTTCAAAGTCTTCAGGAATTGATCTTCCACTGTGCACTTTGGGTGAGTGTGAGAGACTCATCCCTCGCATGATAAGGCCAACATGCTAGCATGTTGGAAAGAGGCTTCAGCATCGATGTAAAGAGAGAAAACCCAACATTGGGACCAGGAAATGTGCACACTAGGCTCTATCTTGGTTTATCATGCATAATTCTATCATAGCTATTCTTCTTGGGCCAACTACTATGTGCATTTAAGCTTAAAACTAGATGGGAAAGAAGTAGAAGAAAAAAAGCAAAATTTAGTGAATTCCAAAGCTTATAACAATCCTTAACCAATTATTAACAAGTTTTAATAGCTTACAATTATTCTCATGCTCAACTAGATATTAAACTACAACTCAACGACCCTCCTAGTGCCAACTATTGTTCACCCCAAAATCTTGGTCAAAAGGTACTCGTGAGATTGAATGAGCTCATCAATTTGGGTCCAAGTGACTTTGACACACTAAATGATTTCTTCGGTAAGTTTAAATATATAAGGTTGTAGTTAGAATAATGTGGTATAAATAAGAAATATGATCAACTTATTTCGTCAATTCTCTCTAAATTAAGTCCAAATTACTCTTTGTTTGTCTCTATGTTCCATGCCACAAAAAGTGCTATTGGAACCACATGGAAGATGTCTTCTTTAGATACCTTTGTTGTCGACTTGACTCAGTAGCAAGATAAATTGATATAGATGGGCACAATGAAGTTCTCAAAACATCAATCCCTATTTGTCGAGATGGGAAAGATAAGGCTTCAAACAACAAAGAGAATAAATAGAATGAAAAGGATCAAAAACCTCTCACCTCCAAATCAACCAATGAGACCTCCTCTTCCAATGTTAAGCCTAAGAAATAGAGGATCAAGTGTGAGTATTGCATAGGCAATCCTGATGAAAGCAAATTTCTGAAGAAGCAAATTAACCACCTAATAAGCCTTCTTGAGAAGAACAATATAGTTGATCCTGAGTCTAGCAAACCATCTTCATCAACCTCAAAATCCTCCAAGGAAAATGATAATGGTAAATAAAAGGCAAAAGAAAAATGTGAGAAGAAAGTGAAAGGTAGGGGCTTAATTGTAGTTATACCTCTAACTCCTACATGGGTCATTGACTCTGAAACATCACATCACATGGCTTCTTCAAAAATCAAGTTCACTTCCTTGGGACCATGTGACATGTCCACTATTCATTTGGGTGATGACACTTGTACATAAGTTTTTGGGAGAGGGTTTGTTGAAGTGAGTAGAGGAACATTCAATAATGTTCTAATTAGTCCCTCACTTTCAATTAATCTCTCATTATTTTACCAAATTATTCACCTTGGTTTGGGCATGTGAATTGAGGTCAATCTAGATTCAATGCATGTCAGAGAGTTGCATAGTGATATTATATTGGTAGTGGGATTGGTCGATCATCAGACTTGATTGTATACCTTCTCATATTTTGTCCCTGACTCTCCTTTAGATTCTTCTTCATTGAACTAACCTGAACTTGTTGATAATTCTGAGCCTGAGCTCATATATGATATTGAGGACTCTTCATCTAGCACAGATGAATATGGTAGTGATGGGGACACACCTCCACCATATTCTTATCACCTTCTATATATTGAGGAGTTATTTATTGATTCACCTACTTCTGACCCCCTTCAGACATTACAAGGAGAATGTACATTGATTCATGACTCATTAGACATCAAATAGTCTTTTACACACTTACAGGGTATTATGCATTCTTTCTTTGATTTTGCTTTAGATACACCATCATTACATGGAGCATTTCGTCCATCTACTATACATGAGGAGCATGGTTCTTTGTATAAGGATCACACCTTAGTTGGAGATCCATCAGGTGCTTGGGAGACACATTCACTATTATAGGGTGATCCACTCTTCATTGCATCTACTATGGATCCATAGTCACTCCAGAGATCTCCTTTGTAGGATATAGGGTGGCTACAATTAGTTGTAGCTTCTAGTGGGGATTTTTATCCCTCTTCTTATTCTTATTCTCTCTCTCTCTCTCTCTCTTTTTTGGGGGGGAAGTTTTTTTCCTATGAGTTTTCTTCTCTACTCCACTTTGTTAGATTTGCTTTATATGTGGGTACCTCATTAGGGCTTATTGTTAGGACCTATTTCTTTTATCCACCTAAGTTTTGCTTACGAGGAGGGAGGGGTAGAGAGGGGATTAGTGTAGGTTTTTATTGTCCTTATATTTTGTTATTTAGATTATTCCTACACTTGAGTTAGCTTTCTTAGGTGAACTTAGACATAAGAAGTTACTCTTGTTCATTATAATTGGCTAGTGAATGTTATTTGTTGATCAATCATTTTTGACTTAGGAGTCACAATCTTATTCTAGGCCTTTGTAATCATTCATGGAAGAGTTACACATTACTCTCATATTTTTACATCTCTTTGTGAGTTATTCTACATTAGAGCGTGTTGGATGATTTGTTTTTATTTTTGTGCAATATTCTCATTCTGGTTTTTGCTCACAGTAATGTCTATGTAATTATTATGCTCTTGCTTAATAAATTTGTGTATGTGATTGAACCAAAGATCTTTCTCGATGCTCTGATATGAACTAGTGAATATGCTTTCAAAAAAATTGATGGTTCCTATTGAAGCATCAATTCTATGATTTGACAACCAAAACTCCAAATTTGATAAAAAACTTACATCATCATTCCATACTATAATTGCACTTTTAGAATCCTAAGATTATGCCCAAGTGTGTCAAATTATTATTATTATTATTATTATTATTATTATTATTATTATTATTATTATTATTATTATTATTATTGGTTTGTTTTAGTTGTTATTGGCATCATTTGCTATAGTTTTAACAACACTTAGGGTTATGAATTTATTATGTAATTTATAATTACATCATAGATTCCCTCTGTGCTCATCTTTAACCTTAATGTGTGTTAGGTTATTTTCCTGGTGAACCATTTGATTAAAACACCATGAACCAACAAAGAGACAAATCTTTGAGTGTTTTTAGGAAAAAAAAAGAACCATTGTGCATCATACTGATAGGTGTAGATTTTGCATAATACATCAAACTTGAATAGAAAGTTATCTAGATCTTCACTTGCCAACCCATGAAAGTTTTCCAACATTGATGGAAAAATATTCTTGATAGGTGTTATTCCTATCAAGACATTATTTGGAAACTCAAAAGTGGTAGGCTCATTTAATGAAGAGTCTATCTCTTTGTCTGCCATCTCTTCTTTTGCAAATTCTTCTTCAAGCTGACTTGCACATAGTGTATAATGGATTGTTACATGAGAATTTACTAAGGGCCAATGGTAGCCATGTTTGTTATAGATGCATAGGTGTAGAGAAATATGGCCACTATTTTTCCAAGTGGAACAACATGGACCTTAGAAACCAACCTCGGGTCTTTGGTATGCTTACATATGTAGACACCTAAATCTAACCACCAATAACTTCCAATCAGGCTTTTGGTCAATTTCCACTTAAAATGCATTATTTGGCCTAAAAACATTAAAATGCATTAAATGAGTTTAAATTAACATATTCAAGTACCAATTTTGACCAAAGTATCACTAAATGGAGCAATGCAATTTATGGGCCAGCTAACTTTGATTAGATTATTTTGAGTCAAAATGCCAATTTTGCACTTAGGTGCTCTGGGTTGATCTTTCCTATCAAATCTCTTGCACAAGACATGTGCCTTCATTATTTATTATTGTTAACATCCTAAATGGGATAGCAAATCCAATGCATCTGACATTGTATTCTAATTCCAATCCAGTCAAATTTTAGATCAATAACAAGACATTCTGATCAATTTGAGTAATTTGTGCATAAAGTGCTTAAACATGCTTAAGAGCCAATTAACCCAAATCATGACCTAATTAAGAATTCCATGAAGATTTGTTGAATAATTTATTTTGGAAATGAATATTGAATATTTACATCATCAGGGGACCTCATTTCTTGGGAAGACATCCCTAGGCCATATATGCCACAAATATCAAGATTCATGCCCTCCATGCCTCTTAATTGCCCCTTATTCCAATGTCATGATGAGGATAATTATAAACTTAATTCCAAAAATTGAATTAATCCTAAAGCACACATCTCAATCTCAGGATGGACGGTTCAGGTTGATTCTAGACAGTTTCAAAAATCTATAAATAGAGAGGCCATGAACATCATTTCTAAGCTATTTTGACGCAAAGTAATTATGTTCAAATATCTTCAAAAGTCTTTATACTGCACAAATGATTCCAAAATCCATTGCAATTAGTGTTACCATGCTAAATTGATTCCAAGCCAAGCCAAGCCACAAGCCAAAGGTGTCAAGGAGAGATAGAGGTAGCCAAGCTTCTATTAATGAGGACTTCATGAGCAAAAATCGAGAAAGCTACTACAAAAAGCATTTTGAAGTATCTAAGGAAGGTAAAAGAGAATTTCTTTTGCATTCTAGTTGTGTATTTTATTCATATTTATTAACTAAGCTCTCCCTAGTGTCTAGGCCTAGAGGTGTTATGCTAGTTAGTGTGTTTCTTTCATTTTGTTGTCATTTTGAAACTAACACCATATTAACCATCCTCTCTTGAGTCAAATTCTTAGATCACATATGGCATGCTCGGTGGGACTAAACACATCTCACACATGAAGAAGATCACTTTGTAGCTTTAAAATATTCATTTGGATCATTAAAAATCTTGCAAATTAATTTTCTAACTTTGTTTTGCCATTTTTTTGGTCACAAGTTTACACAGTTACCGACACAGTTAGTAAGACCGACATCAGTTGGATACCTGTCGTCAGTCATTATTGGTATAAATAATGTTGGTTAGATAACTGTCATCGGTTAGACAATGTAACCATCATCGATTATATAACCGACGTCAGTCACTGTGATTTTTTTAAAACACAAACCCAAGAGCTCTTTTTTTAAAGTTCATTATTTCAAACCTAAAAGAGCTTCAAAGCTAAAGGACATGCTAACTTTTTTTTTGCAGGACCAAGCTTGACAATTGCTAAAAACATGTTTAAATCACCTTTTGACATGATTAAAAATCAATTAAAAACCTTATTTTAGTGTTTAACAAAAAATTTAAATGTTTATGGTGAATGTTTTCAAAGTTTGCAACTAAGACCAAGGGGTCAAATGAACACCACCTCATTTTCCATTTGGGCTTAAAAAATGAACTCACATTTTCAAGCTTTTTGTATTCACTTAGTTGTTTAAATTATTTTTTTGTTTAGAAAAAAGAGAGATGTTGTGTGTATGCTCTTCCATTTGTCCCTTTTAGGGAACCCTTGTAATCAAAAGCGCTATTCATATTGCAAGTAGCCTAGTCCAAGGCTTAAAAAGAAAGTCATCTAAAGCACTCCCTTAAAACTCGTCAAAGTTTGGGTGATCTTGAAAATGACCCTAACGTCTCTCTATTAGTCTTTTATTTCATGCAAACTTGGCTTGTGAGGGGGACGTCATTACCTCGTGTGAGTTCTTTAAGGAAGCTTTGACTTGGGGTTTCATCTCCCAACATTAACTTCACTTCCTCCTGAGTTGCACATGGGGCATATCTGCATTTAGACATCGCACTACACTGAGCAAATAATAGGATATAGTAGTTATAAAAAAGAGTAGACCTTTTTACAACTAGTCAATGTTGCGATCACTCAATTTCCATGCTTTTCTTTTGCATTGTTTGATGTGAAAGTCATTTTGCAATTCATTCCCTTAGAGACGATTGAATCTTGCTAGTTTAGTCAACCCCACATTTCCATACCCTTATTAGGATTTGGATGATTATACTTAGTGTATTTTGGTCATTTATCTTACTTGGTGTTTTTGAGACTCAAACTTGTTTGTTTGTTCATAAAGCCATGTCAAAACCAATTTGTCTATACATCACTCTTTTGTCTAAAAAGGTGTTATGATAGCCATTTTACACCACACTTGTGCCTTGAAATTTTTTCTAAACTTATTTGTGTATGTCATTTGAGTTGCAGAGGGTAGTGTTATGCTGCCCAAATCATGTCAAACCATTTTGCCTTTGAGTCTTTTGAAGCATAGCATAGATCACATCATTCGAGCATGCTTATACCGTTAGGTTTCTCAATTTATTTCAAGACTTGTTTCACCTTCTATCAAAAATTGTTTGTTTCAAACCATGTCATGTATACCATTTGGACCTGTCTTGTGTCGTCATCTTATCCGATCTTGTCTAGCTTATTTGGTTAAATCCTAGTTTTCAAACGTTGGTTTTCAATTAACCTTGTCAAGTTTGGATTCAAATATTGATTGATTTTTGTTTAGGCCTCAATTCATGGGGCTAATACAAATATTTTTTTCTTTTGAGTTGCATAACTTCGGTTAATTGATTACCCAAAATTAAAAACTATTGATGGTTTGTTTGTTCAACACCTATCCTCATCATTATGCGTGCTTTTATTTGAGAAAACACAGTCTTTCTTCAAAGATCATTTTGTCTTATGCCTTATGCCAACTGATCATGTTTATGTTTGATTCTGTATGTCAGGTCAATGTCAAAGTTATTTCCAAACTTGTTAGATTAAATCAAAGCACATAAGCGTTTGTTTCAAGTCTAGATTTTGACATCGTTTGGCCAAAAGTATTAGCATATGCCTATTTGTTTGAGCATAGATTTTGACTCCGCATTTGAACAAAAGACCTAGTAACTCAACTTTTCTCTTTCTTAGTTTAGACCTTGTTTGAAAAACTTTGACTTAAACCTTTGACATAACAGTTTTTATTTAGACACTTGACCTTTTATGCATATGACATTTGACATTAGACATATAATGTTAGACTGTTTTATGCCAAGTCTTATCACAAACCATTTTAGAGATATAGCTCCAGCCCTTCGACCAAATTAGACTAAGCTTGTACCATGTGTCCATTGGCATAGTTTTTCAGAGTTTGTAGAACTCTAAGCCTTTTTGTTTCAGAGATTTCATCATTTAAGTGGATATGTTTGCTACACTTATGGTACAATTACGTACAATCCAACTTATGATAGAATGGATGCACAAAATCTCACTGGGAACCCCTATAGAAAAATATTTTCTAAGGAGTTTTATTATTCTCCCTACAATACTCCATATGGGGAACATAGTCAAAATCCACAAAATCCAAATCAAGACTTGGATTGGTATAAAGAGGCTTGTGATGAGGACTTTGAAGATCCAACTATAGATAATGTTGTTTGAGATACGGATCCATACCCTCTTTGCAATAATCAGTTAATGGAACACAGTCAAGAACTAGCTTATGAGACAACTCACAACTGGGATGATATAATTTATGAAGAAGACTTGAATGCTTTAGCTTGTGCAAGTAATCAGGCTCCACCACATCGTACCATTTCTATTCCAAGACTACAATGTCATACCATTCCCATACTAAGACCTCATCCTTTGGTTTGTGTGAGCAATCAGGTTTCACAATACCAAACTATTTCTATACCAAGACCTAGTCCTTTGGCTTGTGTGAGCAATCATGCTCCACACTGCCTTATTGTTACCATCTCAAGACTTTATCCTTTAGCTTATGCGATCAATCATGCTCCACACCACCCTATCATTACCATCTCATGACTTTGTCTTTTAGCTCATGCAAGTAATCATGCTCCCCAAGGCCCTACCATTATCCAATCACAAGTCATTCCTTGTCCATTACCAATCCCATCCAAACCTAAACTGATCCAATCCTTTGAAGACCAAGCTGTGTTCAAAATTGGTATTTTTCAACTCATTGGAAACCAAAGCCAAGACAACCAACCAATCCAAGATGGTTTTGTTAAACTAACCACTTATGATAAATCACCTATTGATCCTATACCAATTGTCAAGGAGTCTCACTCTGACAAGCCAATCTTTGTTGAGTCACTTCTTAATGATTATAACCATCTTTGGAAAAATCATTATATCGACCATGTGCTTATTTTTCAAGAGCCTCCTATTGACAAGCCAATCTTTGAAGAATTGTCTCTTGACCTTTTTCCCATCCTAGAGGAGTCCCACTCTAATAAACTAGTTTTTATGGAGCCTATTATGCCATCATAGGCCGTTACTTGTCCAAAACCAAATATTTAATAAGAAATCATTGTAACAAAGTACCTATCATATGAAGAATCAGAGTTAGAGTCAGGTTCTATTCTTGAACCGACATTGGATTTACCATCAGAATTTGAATCAAAATCAGTCTCAACATTGGATTCAGAGTCCCTTGAGTTAGAATCATATTCAAATGAAGAATATGTTCATGGTTGTTACAATATTGGTTATGCATGCCTTGAAAATCAATTTGAATATATTTTTGATCTTTCTATATTTTTTGAGGATGAGTGCTTCAACTTTGACACAAGTTATCTTAGTATCTTCTACAAGGATTGTGTAGCCTCTCCCCATTCCAAAGGCCATTACCATCAACCAAGATAGTCATATTATTGACATTACATCTCCCACAAGTGTCAATTAGGATCTGCAAAATCACACTTTATTGAACTGCATCCATGGAGACATAGCGGTTGAAGAAGATCAAGGAGGCCAAGACAACATTCATGTAGCAGAAGAACACTCTCCTAGTGAAACCTTTTCAGAGGTGGTAGGGGGCAATCTAAGACATAACTTAGCATATTCTAGTGAAACTTTTTTGAAAGTGCTAGAAGACAATCAAAGTCAAAAGTCAATGTTCATTAGTGAAACCTTCTCGAAGGTGCTACGAGACAATCAAGACAACTTCATTGGTGAAAACCTCTTTGAAGCACCAATAGCTAAGGACAAAATTTTTTCATTGCTTGATGAAGACAATCAAAAATCAAATCAAAATAGCTTCCAATCTACAGTCTAATCAGATGGTATTTACTTTCAAGATCAAACAAAAAAAAAATTGGTGGTCCTATTGAGAATAAAAGTTTTTGACCCCGCCATAACCAAAATTATGTTGAATCCGACATCAACATTATGTGTGACTAAACATCCTGATCTTCATTTGTTTCCCCACCACTATACATTCCATTATCATCTACCATTATATTTCATAATCAAGCCTACCATCCATTATTTGTCCTTGTTTACCATCCACGGCCACACTTTATTTTTCAGAGGCTATAACGATACCTTGTTTCGACGTTTGAAGGAATCAAAATCAATAATCAATGAAGATCACAAAAACATTATTGACAACCTAATCTGTAGCTAGTTCTTGACAGAGAAACTATTCAAACGAGGTGTGGGCTAGCAATTAACATGATCAAGTATTCTATTTATATCATTTGTTGATTAGGACGTACATCTCCATCTCGATAGAAAAATAAAATCATATGCCATTTACCACATCCAAGCCAAAAACATGTACCATACCATTTCATATACCATATTGTTTCACATTGCCATGCCATTGCCATTGTTACATATCCATTTGCCATTGTCACATATTCCTACTATTCACCCTCTCACTTGGGGGCAAACCCTCTTACCATTTTATACATCCTATCATTCCATTTTTATTTAGACTAAAGCCTATTTTTAGTCATCCTATCCAATCTTATTTTAATCTTGGTTACTTTGGTTCTTCCCGCACCTTTTATAGGAGGATTCCAATCAAGTTTCAACAATCAATCAAGTTTGTGTTTAAATGATAGTCTATGAAAGTAGTGTGATAGTTGATCTAGCAAGATATCTTTCATCTTATCAAGTTTGTTTATGTGAGCCGGATGGCCTATGGAAAAATCAATGTTTCACTAGTCTTGCTACTAATTATAACTGCCTATAGGCAAATTACTATCATTGACTTATGCCATTATATCCTAGTTATAACTGCCTATGGGCAAACTAGGGGCACAATTTGTTTATCATGCATTGCCGCATCACCTTGCCATTATTATTTTCATTTGATTGGCCATTTACCAGATTTGAGAACTTGTTGGGGCTTAGTTGATTTTTCCTCACCTTTTGGGTGGATGAAATTACTGTGACTTAAGGTCATTTCAGAACGATGTGGGTCATGCTCAATTCATGTTGAGGTCACCTCAGTCCCCCTTTCCATATGGTCTCATTGTTTTGTGAGCAACCTAAGCCAAACGCTCTCACCATTTTGAGAACATGTATCTTGTCATTCTCTAATGAGTTAAGATACCTCAAAATTCCAAAAATATTTGTCCTATCTAAGCCTAGTCAATTATCCTCGATCTGTCTTACTAGGGTATGGTCATTGTTATGATGCTTTCTATTTGTTTATTTATTTCAGGTTAGTTGTTTGTTTGTTTGTTTGTTTTTTATTTGTTTGTTTATTCACTTGCCTGTTTGTTTGCTTTTAACACTGTTGCCTCAACTCAGTCTATATGTGTTCATTAGGTGATTTCTCGAGCACATTATTCTTGAGTCCATCCATATTCATACTTCAACATTGTCATCATGGTTTTTATCATTAATGCATTATTTTCAAGTGTTTATTAGATCGAGAATCAGTCCTTATGCATATTTCGACCAAGTCTTCATGGTGTTCTATCATGATGCCTACCATCATATGCTATAGCAAAAATTAGCTTCAAGAAGGTCTACAATAAATGAAACCACAAAAGTTTCTCCTTGGAACCTTGAAAAATCATTCCATCTGACCCTTTATCAAATTAATCTATTAACCATTCTAGTTGTATCATTGCTAATCAGGACGAGCATCTCCTCATTGGTAGGTACAACTGAATCATTCACACTGATCAATCTTATTTTTCTATTCATCTATTTCATCACTTTTCACTTGCTCATCTTTAATCTCTATTTCAGGTTATATCCTTGAGTTATGTTTGCTAATCATCCCTAACTGAGGAACTATCAGTTTTAACCAATCCAAGTTCACTTAATGATTATAACCGCCTATGGGCAAATCATTATTTTGACTTGTATTCCTGATTATAACCACCTTTAGGCAAATCAACATTTTTTTACATCAATGCATGTAAGTATTTTCTTATTTGGATTAATCTCAACCACGAATTAATTTCACCTTTCTTCTTGTTTATTTTTGAGGGACTGTCCATCAACAAATGTGATGGCCACTCCCTCAATGGGGCATCATCATAGGCTTTCCAAAACCATTTGGAGCTTTGTTCTTCAACCATCATCTTATTTTTGGCATATAAACCATCTCTCATTATTTGAGAAGACATTTCTTTACCTACGATTTGAAACATCTTCCCAAACAAGGGCAAACTGTAGACACTTAAATCTGGCCACCAATAATTTTCAATCAGGGTTTTGGCCAATTTCTACTTAAATGCATAATTTGGCCTAAAAATACTAAAATGCATTAAATAATTTGAAATTGACATATTTAAGTACCAATTTTGGCTAGGGTATCACTAAATGGGGCAATGCAATTTATGGGTTAGCTAGCTTTGATCAGATCATTTTGAGTCAAAATGTCAATTTTGCACTTAGGTGCTTTGAAGTGATCTTTCTTATCAAATCTCTTGTATAAGACATGTGCCTTCATTATTTGTTGTTGGTAACATCCTAAATGGGATAACAGATCCAACGCATCTGACATCGCATCTTAATTTTTTTTCAGTCAAATTTTAGACCAATAACAAAGTATTCTGATCAATTTGAGTAATTTGTGCACAAAGTGCTTAAACATGCTTTAAAACTAATTAACTCAAATCAAGGCCTAATTAAGAATTCCATGGAAACTTGTTGAATAATTTGTTTTGAAAATGAATATTGAATATCTGCAACATCAAGTGACCTCATTTCTTAGAAAGACCTCCCTAAGCCATAAATGCCACAAATATTAAGATTCATGCCCTCCATGTCTCATCAATACCTTCCATGATTCCCTCTATGCCTCTTAATTTCCCCTTCTTCCAATGTCATAATGAAGATAATTATAAACTTAATTCTAAAAATTAAATTAATCCTCAACCACACATCTCAATCTCAGGATAGACGGTTCAGGTTGATTCTAGACATTCTAAAAAAATCTATAAATAGAGAGGCCATGAACATCATTTTTAAGTTATTTTGGTGCAAAGTTATTATGCTCAAATATCTTCAAAAGTCTTAATAATACAAAGTTATAATGCATAAATGATTCCAAAAGCCATTATAATTAGTGTTACCATGTCAAATTGATTCTAAGCCAAGCCAAACCACAAGCCAAAGGTGCCAAGGAGAGATGAAGGTAGCCAAGCTTCCATTGATGAGGACTTCATGAGCACAAACCGAGCAAGCCACTACAACAAGTATTTTGGAGCATCCAAGGAAAGTAAAAGATGATTTATTTTGCATTTTAGTTGTGTATTTTATTCATGTTTGTTAACTAAGCTCTCCCTAATGTCTAGGCCTAGAGATGTTATGCTAGTTAGTGTGTTTCTTTCATTTTATTTTCATTTTGACTCTGACACCATAATAACCATCTTCTCTTGAGTCAAATTCTTAGATCACAACATAAATTGGTGAAATGCTTATAATGAGAGTAAATCCAATATTTTGGGTGGGCTAAGCACGTAGTGGAAAATACAAATATAATGGTCACACTATTAGTTTTCCATAGGGCATTAGTGCAATTTAATAAATAAAAATCACAGCGTGTGCAATAGTTAGACATCTTGGTGATTAGAAGACACGGATGTGATAAGAAAGCATATAACTTTTACATCAATAAATATCGTATCATGAAAACCTTGGAATACAAGTTATTAGATGATCCATCTTATAAGGATGCCCACTTGGACCTAATAGTAATTTCAACATTGTTTTCTTAGCTGATATACGTCTCTGACTTAAATAATGTATCTAACATTTCAAACATGTTTCTCTTCGTTGCATATTATCAGTAACATTTCCTTTCCATGTCATTGCTTTTATATTCATTTCTACTTAAACAAACATCTACCATTCTAATAAGCATTTCTAACAATCCCTTCTCTTTTCAAAATTTTCCACTATATGAAAATTGTTAGGAAACCACACACTCTATAACTATGTAAAAATAACATAATGCAATTATAGAGATAATTAAACAAACAAATCCTCAACATGCATGAGACAAAATAAAAGATTAAGGTGGTAAAACCTTAGCAAGCTAAAGAAACATCCATGTTGCAAAATATCAAGCTTTATTAATTCCAAGATGAACAGATTATATGCGAACTCACTATGTAGATTACATGCAACTCCACAAAGATAAATACACTTGATTGACAAAACATCTTTAGGATCCCTCCTAAAAATAGAGTGGAAAATGCCATCAGGTCTTTTCTTCTAAAAATAGAATATGGTGGAATTCATCTTTCCAGACATAGGAGTTTGACTCCTATATTTTTTGCTTTGGCGCTGCTGCCTCTGAACCTCCACTAAGGGGGCTCCACAGTATGTTGCCGCCCCTGGACCCCCTTGCGACGATAGTGGGAGGGCGTTGCCTCCCACACCCTCCCTGTCGAAGAGTGAGCTATAAACCATGCCACAAAAAGATCTAAAATTTAACTTTGTTATCATATATCTAACAAAAACAATCCACATATCACTATATTACTAATTACTTAACTAATCAATTTTAAAATATTAATTAGACAATAATAAAATAAAACGTTTATTTTATTACATAAATGTACAAAGCTTTATTTTACAATTTCGAGAGTATATTTTAAAACTTATATATATATATATATATATATATATATATATTTAATTACATCATATATCATCTTTCAATATAAAAATAATAAATAATTATAGTGTTCAATAAAACGATAATACTATATTTTAATTAATTTTAAAATATAATAATTTATGAAAAAAGATAATAAAATATAATGTCACATCATCTCTTAAAACAGAATATCTAAAATATAAAAAAATAAATAAAAATTAATTTAATTTCAAAACGAATTTTTGACAAAGTGGATATCCATTGACCCCTACGTTAAAGGCCTCAATCTCACAACATTTTTAATTTAAAATACACAACATTCCGAATATCGACACCAAACAGATACGCTCGGCCTTGTCAGACTCCTGGATCTTATCGGCATCCATTGCTGCTACTCAATTATTTACAACCCCTATGTGTTTGTATTAGTCACGAAGAGGGACAGATGTTAATATAGTAAATGCTTGTTTTTTCAATACAATCTGCATTGTGTTGTTAAAAACACAGTAGTTTTCTCCTATTTTTCAGTGGAATTATTTTGGTAGATCCAATTTGGCCCGGAGATGTCATACCCATCAAAATTTGCTTCTAGAATCTGGTGGAATTTGCTTGTGTCGCAAAGTCGTTTGTTACAGAGGGTGTCAAATAATTTTGATCCTGTCAGTAATGGCTCAGGGTCATCTAATTTTACGGGACTTTTGGGTATCCAGTGGCGGAATTTTGGAACCCGAGGGTCGAATTTTAGAACCCATAATCGGGATTTCGTAACCCAAAACCAGAGTGTTTTTCGAAAGCATATGGCCTGTGGAGTTTCACAGTCTTCCTGCAATTGGGTGCATTGTGGGATTAGAACTGAAGCCGAAAAGGGTGTGGCTGAGTATTCCAGCCAACGGATAGCCGCTGAAGATGATGGCGAAAACCAGGTATGTTATATGGAAACAAAAAACAAAAAACAAGAAAAAAAAAAAAAGTAAAAGTTTTTACTCTCTTATTGATGCAGTACTGATGATGATAAATGCTCAGTTGGTACAATTTAAGATGTTTGTAGGAGGAAGAAACAAATATTGGTTAGTATTTCCATTTTCTGAACGAGAAATAATGCACAATGCTTTTTCAGGCTACCATGGCTTCCATATGGCAAAGGAGTATACAAAAGACCCCATGTGGAGGTGTTGGAGAAAATGAGTCATACCTGAACTTAATAACAAGGAGCCTCCCAAAAAGTCCTGGTCATCCTGTAGCTCTGTGGTAGAGCACCGGCATGCAAATAAGAGGTCCTAGGTGGTAAATCAGCCACACCTACCAAAAAAGCTCCCATGGTCCATGGAAAACAAGAGCAGGTAGGTATCCATAGAGTTAGGTGTAGTTGGGAATGCCTATTACTAGCCAAGAGTCATGAATTCAACCATCATGGAGTAGATTCCTTTGCACACATGACAGAAGTTGTAACACAAAGCTTTGTGGACAGTTCTATACTATGTGACCAGAAACTAACAATTAAGGGCTGCCATTCTTAGACTTATTTATCAAGGAACTTGTGTTTCTTAGGCAGTTTTTGGTCTGCAATAGATTGTCCAACAAATCAGAAAAAATAAACATTTAAAAAACTAAAACTTGATTTTGTCCACAGTAGTTCTGTCTTTTGGTCTGTCGACCCTAGGACTCGATTGGGATTGACTCTTGTTCAATCAATTTGTGCATTTGATATCCTGATTGAAGGATGCCATCTGGTTAAAGTGAGAGTATGCCCTAATTAAGGTAGCTTTCCTTTGTTGTATATTAACTGTCTAAGGATCAATCTTTATATGATATTCCTTTGTACTTGTAGAAAGCTGAATGATTTGGACCATTTGATGATGATAGTTATGATTTAGTAATTCTTACATGTATACTCGAAAACATTCTCATTCCTGAAAATTTAGAACCCTTGTTTCTTGGTTTGACTTTGAACTGATTTGCTTGTTCTTGTTTGCCATTTCTGGTAACATAGGTTCTACAAGTGGACTGTATTAAAGATTATTGAAGAAACTATATAACTTTTTCTTGTACCTTGATTTTGAATAAAATTTTGGTTATCCATTGTTGGTACCCATCAAAATTCACCCTGAATATATGCAGTGTTCGAGGTGACAATCCACACTCATCTAGAGAAACCTGTGATGAAAGGACAAGTAGCTCAGTAGCATAGTTGCCCATTGACCAGAGGGTGGTCCTGGGTTTAAATTCTATCTTATGAAATTTCATGAGATTTAATATTGAAAAGTGAAAAACTTGACCTCTATAGAACTCTGGGAGTTAAAGCGTACTGTGGTGCACTTTTCAAGCACTTTGAGCCAAGCTGGTATTTTCATTTGTATCTAATTCGGATTGCAAATAGGGCTCCCAACTCAGTTAGAAATTTGGATGCGCCTTGACTTGTAAAAGATAATCTGATATATCATGCAGTTGTGCCCTGACATCCAAAATCTGAATCAATATCTGCTAAAACAACCTGGATCTTGTCTTTACATTCAACTATTTAAATCAAGCGATGCTGACTCACACCAGAAACAATGGTGTAGGCAGAACAGCAAGCTTAAATCCTAATTCAGAGATGGCAATTCAGTAGTGGGTTTGCTCTGGGAGAAGGTGCGACTCACACGCAAACATAATTCAAAATCATTAAGTTTAAACCTATAAACAATGTTTGTTGTTGACTCAACATTATGAGAGGCATGTATCAAAATTTAGAAGAATCAAGGCCATTTCGAGAGGAGATTTTTCATTTTCTGAATGCAAATTGGAATTTTTAATGCTAGAAGATGGATAACGTCAATTTGGAGCATTGGTTAACACACCTTTCTTTTGAACGGACAGTTTCTGGAGTTTCCAGGTGGGAAAGTTCAATTCACTTATGAAATGAACTTCATATCAGAATCTTCTAATGAACGCATACCTTGCTACAGAATTCTGGATGACTACGGATGTCAGATTGCAAGTGATGGTGTCTATGAGGTGACCCCTTGTAAAAAAATTATTTGATGAATTTTTTACATGTAATGTTGAATTCTTTGATAGAAATGTTATCGATAGGTTACCTATGACATAAAATATGCAAAAAGCAAGAAATTGATTGGAAATATATGAATTCTCATCCATACGATTTGAATTTATTGCAGATTAACAGAGAGTTGGCATTGAAAATGTACAATAGTATGGTAACTCTTCAGGTTATGGATACCATATTGTATGAAGCCCAAAGACAGGGTAGAATTTCCTTTTATCTTACATCTAATGGGGAAGAGGCTATCAATATTTCATCAGCAGCTGCTTTGAGTATTGATGATGTCGTTTTTCCCCAGGTACATAATTCGTTCCCCTTGATATTTAGTTATATCATATTTATTTTTTTTGTTTTCAGGGGAAAGAAAAAAAATAAAAATGATAAAAGGAGAAAATTTGGTGTTTGGCTGGTTCAGTCACAAGAGCTTGGAAAAGCATGAAATGCCAATACTTATAGCTGTTCTTAAGCCAGGGTAAATAACGCACATTAATATTTTGCAACTGTTAGGAGGGTTTTTCATATTTTTACAAAGTCACCTTAAGAAGGAAGCGCTTCAAGTTATTTCAGGAGTATTCCTTTGGAAGTGTTCTTTCTATTGCTGAAATTACTGCAAAAGCCTTCATGCATTTAGGAGGGCTATACTCAGCTGGACCTTATCTTTGTTATGTGCAGTATCGGGAGCCAGGAGTCCTCCTTTGGCGTGGTTTTACATTGCAAGAATTTGCAAACCAATGTTTTGGAAACTCTGCTGATTATGGCAAGGGGCGGCAGATGCCTATTCACTATGGATCTAATGCATTAAATTACTTCACTATATCGTCCCCTATAGCGTAAGGGTCTTGTTTAATTGAATGTCGATAATTTTTATGGACTAATGCAATTGCATTTTTATTTTGTTTATTCTCTGAATAGTGCTGTGGGCTTTTGGCAGTTCCTTACCTGCTAAATACTAGATGAATGGTAGTTTCATCATATCATGCTATGAATGAATGGATATAGCATGAGTGGTTCCTAATCTCAATTTGTCCTGATGTTTGCCAGGACACAGATTCCTCATGCGGTAGGTGCAGCATACTCACTAAAAATGGACAAGAAGCAAGCTTGTGCAGTAACTTATTTTGGTGATGGTGGATCAAGTGAGGTCAGACTCAAATATATCTTTCTTACATGGACTTTTAGTTTCATTCAAATGGGTGCTATATTATTGAAATGTCTATTATGTTTATTTTTGTTTTATTCCTGTCATCCTTTTTGTACCAGGGAGATGCTCATGCTGCATTGAACTTTGCAGCAGTTCTAGAGGCTCCAGTTATATTTATTTGCCGAAACAATGGATGGGCAATCAGTACTCCATCTTCAGAACAGTTCAGAAGTAATTTGCATCTCTGATTTTTGAAGCATGCATGTGTAGTCGTTAAAATTTCTGCATCTTCTTAATAGAGCCACATCTTGATTTGATTTGTTATTTGTTTCCTTGTTGTATTCCTGTTTGATTTTCAGGTGATGGTATAGTTGTTAGAGGACGTGCTTATGGGATACGAAGCATTCGAGTAGATGGCAATGATACCCTTGCTATGTACTCTGCAGTTAGCATGGCACGACAAATTGCAGTCAATGAATGTAAACCTGTATTAATAGAGGTACAAATTTGTGCTTTACTTCACACCATATTTACTTATTTTGTACTTTTGCTGAATCGTAATCCTCTGCAAGCACAGGCAAACTTAAAGTTTCCCCTTGGGTCCCTACTACATTTTTTCCTTCTTTGGTTCTATATAGCAGTCATCCACTCTGGGATCCCTCCCGATCCCCGTGGGTTTTCACTACCTTATTTTTTTCCCTTGGGTATACCTGTGCATTTCAGTTCATGGTTGCTATTTGTCACCTAGATGGTCAAAACCAATAAAACCTATGTCAAAATGTCTATATCAGATTATTGCAATTATGTGGGCAGGCACTTACATACCGAGTGGGTCACCACTCAACATCTGATGATTCAACCAAATATCGTAGAATAGATGAAATTGAGCATTGGAGGATGAAACGTGATCCTGTTTCAAGGTTTAGAAAGTGGCTGAATCGAAATAATTGGTGGAATGAGAGGGATGAATCAGACCTTCGGAGTGATATACGAAACAAGGTAAATCTGAGGAGTTTTACAGACTCTTTTTGGCAAAAAAGGTTTACAATTTTTAATGTCATAGAAACAGCTTTTGAACCCTGGTTTTGTTATTTTACTTGTTCTCAATTCTAATGCCCAACTTTGTGAAAGTCACATTATTTTTGGTCTGAACAGGTTCTACAGGCCATTCAAGTTGCTGAGCGCATGCAAAAACCAGGTATAGAAAATCTATTTTCTGATGTTTATGATAAGGTTCCATCAAATCTTCAGGAACAAGGAAAACAACTTCATGAAATGGTTTCACGACATGGAGAAGATTACCCAAGTAATGTACCTCTGTAGAAACAGATTACAATTATTAAATATTCACATTTTCTTAGTACAACATGATTCATAGACTAAGTCTACCTGTAATCGGATGGACCATTGGTCTGATTGTTCCTGTAAATGAAATAATTATATGGTTTAACTCAGCTGTGTACCTTGTGACATAATTTTTAATGTTATTTTATTGTGCTTGTGCATATGTATTACTAAGTTGAATTGTTGTTCAGAGGATAACAAATTATCTCAACAAGTCTACAAATGTTATCTAGTTTGTAGTTAACCAGTTTCTAACACGACACAATGATAGAAGAGTGCTATCATACAAGGAATGTTTGTCTCATGGACTAGAATAAGCAATGAATAGTGTCATCGAATCATAAGTACCATCTAATGAACCAGCATAAGGTCTGGAGATCAATCTTTCCAATTAAAAACAACAATAAAACCTTCTAGTTGTACAAATATTTTGTTAACATGTCCTTTTTTCTGAGAGCAGAAATAATAATAATCAGAAACATTGAAGGATCAAGATGATTAAATGGGGCATTCAATTTTTATCTTTAATTACATGATACACTTAATAGACTATTCCATGTGAACTGTATGCCTATTTTCTATTGCTGGTATTATCAGAGGGCCAGCTTTCAATTTAACTGCAGTTGGTGGCCCAACAATGGAGAGAGCATAACAACGAAACTTTGCATGTTTTTAGTGTAATAGTTTCCATGGCGCAAGCCCACAAAAATTGTGATTCAAGAAGACTTGAGAGTTGATCCTTAAAAATAAGGTCATGCTGGGATGGTAGTTGAAGCCTAATGAAACAGTGAATGCTATCAAATTTGTTTCATTACTATATAATATGCAAATTACAGGTAAATAAGAAATAATCTTTAGGCTTTGAATATGAAAATGGTGAAAGGAAGTGTTCTGTTATGGTTTTCAAACCTGTGGAATCTTTTATCAGAGGCATTGCTCTTCCCCTGTTCCTGTGTCAGCGTGGTTGAATTTTTGCCCCTCCTTATTTAATGCTAGAAGCAGAAGTGCTTGCATCGGCGTTTTAGTTTTTTTATTAAAACTAAGTTGAGCTTGTTTCCTGGACAACTGAACTTGTCATCCACTCATTTCACCTTCCTTTCTGAAGTGGTGCTTCCAAATGTTTTGGTATCCTATGCCTTATGAGCTTTGTAGTTGGTGATGGTGCTTGCTGTGGATTCATTTCATCATGGGGTTAACTATAATGCTCTATATGAAGGATAAAAAAACTTGAAGTAGCTGTATTTTATATTCATATTGTTGGGAAGCAATGGTGATGCCATTATCTGTAGATGCTAGTGTTAAGAGTGTGGATGAGGGAAGAGTCTTTTGCTGAAGGTATGCATACTGTTTAATGTCTTGTGAACTCTTTATCACTTGAAAATTCAAATATCCAAATTAAACCAAGGTCGGCGTGCATACCATAGTAGCATCCATTTGCACGGTATTGACATGGCGAACTTAAAAGTGTAAATGAAATTCAACTACTTGGGATTAAAATGGGAATATTGAAAATTGTGAGTTGTACCTGAGTTTTTTGAAACACTGAAATTTAAAGTTTGAGTGTTGAAGTTAGACTATATCAACAACATATAATTTTAAGCTCGAAAAAATATAATTAGAAGTTCAAAAAGAGCACCATAATGGTTAAGACAGTTAAGTGAATCGAAAGGGTTGTAGTTCAACTGGCAAGGATGATGATTGCTTATATCTATTCATCAAGGTACAATTCCTTCTAGATATCCGACACGAAGAATGAAGCGGTTAAGGTTAGGCTCATGGATGTCCTTTACTGGTGGCTGTTTAGTTAAAAAAGCTTATTGATTTAGATATATGTTTATTTCCGAAATATCTGTCAACATTCTATATAATTCAGTGATTCCATGTAATGTCTTCAGGGATACAATCAAAAAAGTTCACTAGAGTAAAATGAAAGACAATTTGTATGAACAAAAATATATATAAATCATAAAAGAAAAATACAGTTAAATCACAATATGAATTTTCTTAAAATTAAAGAGATTCAATTCTCAGTGACTTTGATTTATATAGATGCCTATTTTTGATATTTTCTGTAAATGAAATATTGTAAGGGTGGTTCACTATGTTCAGAAAACTATTTATTTAAGTACTTTGTCAACCTCTGAAAGCATAAATTCAGCGATTTTGACGGTAAATGAAATATTGCAGGGGTTGTTCATTATGTTCAGAAAATTATGTATTTATTTATTTTGTTGACATTCGAATGTTAAAAGATCAAAAAGATGCTGAAATCTCTGTTGTAAATGAGAATTTATTTTTGGAAACTTTAGAATCGGACGAAAGCATAAGTTCAGTGATTTTGACAGTAAATGAAATATTATAGGAGTTGTTGATTATGTTTAGAAAATTATGTTCGGAATGCTAAAAGATCAAAAAGATCGCTGAAATTTCTATTGCAAATGAGAATTTATTTTTGGAAACATTAAAATCAGGTGAAAGCATAAATTCAGTAATTTTAACAGTAAATAAAATATTGTAGAAGTGGTTCATTATGTTCAGAAATTTATATATTTTGTCAACATCTGAATGTTAAAAGATAAAAAAATCACTGAAATTTCTATTGCAAAAGAGAATTTACTTTTGAAAACATTAAAATTGGACAAAATCCAATCTCTTATTTCAGAAATATCAAAATTATAATAATACAAAACAGGTGTATGGAAGACGGCATTGGAACCGACCCGTAAATTTACCTCACTTGTAACTGTCTGGCACAGCTCACAAGCAGCTCCCCACTACCATGGCATTGGAATTGGCACCGAAAATTACCTCACTTGCAGCTGTCTGAAACAGCTCACAAGCCGCTCCTGGACTTCTATTGAGTAGGATCTCCCCCACCATGAAAATCAGGGGTCATAAAGAAATAAAATCTGTGATATTTCAAAAAAATAATTGATAGAAAGAAAATAAATCACTTTGAATTGTATTAGGGTTTATTATGAAGTAAATTTTTTCTCGTTAAAATATATATAAAATATTAGGTTTGGGGTTTAGTTTATTTAGTTTTGGTACCCTATAAAGATAGTCTTGATTGTAGCTTCCATTTTCTCCGATAGATACTGTTAAAAAAATTATTACATTTTTCAAATTTAATAAAATATAATTTTTATTGATAAAATATCTTTAAAACAATTAATCAATTTTTTTTTGGATAATTATATTACAAAACATTATTTATTTAATATTAATATTATATATTATGAAAACCTTAATTGTATGATAAAACTTAGTAACTAATATATATAAATTTTAAAAATTATAAAAAATAACTATTCATTTTAAAAAAGTCATTGTAATTAAAAAATATTTTATAGAATAAAAATATATTTATAAAATATTACTATTTTAATATAAAAATACTTTACATAATTAAAAAATTTTTTTAGAAAAATCTAAAATTAAAATCCATCCATGACATAACTTTAACCCAACTTCAAAATTAATAAAAAATATTAAAATTGATAAACACTAAGAATGAGTATAAATCTAAAATTGAAGTTTTTTATTAAGTAAATTTATTCATTCATATATATATATATATATGAAAAATGAAAAAATATAGATTTTTTTCATTTTTTTTGTTTTTCAGTTATATAATGGTTTTTTATTGAAACATGGATCGATTTGAGATATAATTGAGGGCCCAATTAATTTATTAACCATCCTTTCTTAATTTATTAATTAATTTTTGAGAATAATCAATTTACTTTGAAGAGTGACTTGTCTCGTTGTATTGAGCACAGTGTTCAAGCCACATACTGGCTCCCGTCGCATTGAATACCAAACTGAGTAATCCATTGCATTGAGTATTCTCACAACTAACCCCCCAAAACCTAATATGAAAATGACACTATAGAGATAATCAATGTGGAGAATGGACCCAAGACCTTCCACTTCTAATATTCAACATCCATTGAATATGAAAAATATAAATTTTATTTTATATATATAACATTTCTATGTATTTTTTATTAAAAAATTAAAAAATATATTTTAAAAATCAAAAATAAATTTTTTAAATAAAATATTATACAAAATTTTTAATTGACATGTTTTGGAAAGATTCAACAAATTATAATCTAAAACACATCCATTAAAAACTATAATTTAGAAACTTTATTTATCATTTTATAAATTAAAAAAACATAAAATATTTTATTTTAAAAAAATCTTAAATAATAAATCTGAAATTAAAAAATATCAAAATTTAATTAATTTAAAATTCTAAAAATTTTACAAATTTAATTTTATTACCCAGACAAATAATCTCTTTAATAAAAATTGCAAATATTTTAATCAATTAAACAACCAATCACATATTTATAAATATATGTATAATACAATCACACAAATGGCTATCACTATGGGGTGTGATTAACCACCTCCATCCTTCCTTTCTCACAAATATATAATCTCACTCCCCAAACAAACTATATACTCACCAATACGCATTAAATTAATCCCTAATAATTAATCAGCCAATAGAAAGAATGCTGAGTTGGCCCAAACAAAAGAATCATCTGCTGAGCTGGCGTAGCATTGGGAAGACGAATGAATCACCTAAAACCCCTTCGAAGACTGTTACAGCTGGACGCCGAGGGGCTGACGGTGGCATTCGTTCGCGCCGACGCGGCCGGCGAAGCTTCCACGTTGGCCTGCCGAGCTGGAGTATTCGTCCCAGGTGGCATCACAATTTCTCCGACCTGCACAGGTAATTAAAACCAATAGTCAAAAAGGGCTAAAGCAAACTGGGATTGATCGCAGGTTCGAAACCCCAATAATTTTGGCTTTTTTCTTACGTCGAAGCAAAACAGATTAGAGATATCTTTTAGAGGCCAGCGGTAAAATGTGGCTGAGAGTGGGGAAAAACACGGCATTCCATTGCCAGGGAAATTTTCGCAGTTGTCGTCGCTGGTGTTGGGATCGAATCCCTTAGCCTGATTTTGGGACTCCATGATTTTCTTTTGTGCCGCACAGGTGGAATTTGTGGGAATGGAGAATGGGTTTATTAATGGTGTGTGTAACTCTGCATTTGATCGTTGGAGTGAGTGGGAAGGAGGGAGTAGTTTTCAAATTTTGCTTTGATGGGGAACAGCCATTATCACTCGATTGCCTAACAGTCATATTTTCGAACGAAGAAGAAGATCCCGAAACAAATTATTGTTGAAGAAGTTCTATGTTACAATAACTTTGTTTAAAATGTGGTTTTTGTAATTTTATAATAACTTAGTTTTAAATAATGTTAGGTTTATAAGGTTAGGTTTATAAATCTGATAAAAGCGGTAGTGGTGTGTGGTAATGTTTATGAGTATATAATAACTAGCAGTTGTTTTGATGGTACAAAGAATGTCAAAAGAGATGTAATTTTTTGTTTTTAGGTGGTATTATATTGACAAAATGGACGAATGACAGCAACAAGATAGACTCTAGGACCTCAATCTATTGTTCCTATATTAGGAACATTGCATCGTTGATTCGAGCCACACATCAGACATGGAGTTATGTTTCAATCAAATAAGCTCTTCTGATATCCTCATTCATCTTTAATAATAATAAATGTCAAATCAAAGATGTCGCCACCCTACAAGCTATGGACCCCTTTGCAATGGACAATGCAGGTCATGTATATCCAACCACTCCCCTCAATCTAGGTTTGGTGTAAAATATGCCCCCTAGCATATGGTATCACTTGAAATACCTTGCCATCGCCACTCACTGTCACCGCCCAGTGCATATTGAAATATTTCACCACTTGCATGTTCTTTATTGCCTTACCCTTTCTTCTAAGGGTTCGAGTTTGGTGTTTTAGTATGTAGTTAAGACTGATTGAATTACTCGGATTTGAGCCACTCATCAGACATGAAACCTTGTCGAAATCAAATCAACGTCCATGATGTCCTCGTTCGCCCTTAACAATAGAAAATGGTCAATCAAAATGTTGCCACCTTGCAAGCTACATACCCCTTTGTAATGTGTGTCAGTCATGTAAATCCGACAACTGGCATAAATCTAAGTATGGTGTATGATATAGGCTCTATGATGTCTGATATCACATGAAATACCCATGTTATGCCCCTCACCATCACCACCCAACTCACCTTGAAATCTTTAAGGTCACTTGCATGTTTTGTATTACCTAGCCCTCCCCCACCACTTTCACCATTGCCCAAGCTCTTCAGAAAACAAAATGTCTCCTCCCCACATAATTCATTGTCATGTCGTATGAACACACAATC
Organism: Torreya grandis; assembly: GCA_037957365.1. Lineage (NCBI taxonomy): Eukaryota > Viridiplantae > Streptophyta > Pinopsida > Cupressales > Taxaceae > Torreya > Torreya grandis. Next base: position 954,701 of record JARHVA010004345.1, on the reverse strand, counting down.
TCCTTTTGTACCATCCCCTATACCATTAATATATGCTTATCCTTTCTTACCATTATGTGCACAAAAGGTGAGATGGGGGTAGCGGTTTCAAGTGAGGTATGACTATCGATTTACACTCTTATGCTTTACAAAACCAAACTTTACCGAAATAAAAAATTACATATTGTATGTTATATTATATTAATATTAATACTATGTAAAATTGTGTCAGAAGGGATGGCATAATTTTCAGTTTTAGTGACATACTCGATGGACCTTGGGATGATACACGTTCAAAAATTAGTGATATATCACATCTTTCAATGTAATATGTAGCACAGACAAACAAAAGCTACAAGATAGGATATAAGACCTCAACGTTTTATCTACACATCAACGACATTGCATCATTGATTCAAATCGTGCATCAAACATGGAGCCCTATCGCAATCAAATCAACTCTCACGACAACTTTGTCCATCTTTAACGATAAAAAATGGCCATTCAAAGATGTCGCCACCTTGTAAGCTATGAACCCCTTTACAATGGGTGATGGCCATGTAAATGCAAAAGTTGCCTTAAATCTGGATCTGGTATTTGCATGTTCTGTATGGCCTTGCCCTTTCTTCCACAAGTTTGAATACGGTGTTTTCATAAGTTATTAAGCATGATGTAATTGTTCTAGGTGTCAGCATATTAGTATCATGGATGAATAGAAGCTACAAGATAGACTCTGGAACCTCAATGTCTTGTCTCTAATCTAGGTAGCAATAACCTCAACTCCTCTGATCAAGGCAAAAATCCATTGAACCTACAAATAAATGCAAAATCTTCAAAATAAGAAGTTGACCTTGTTACCTCTGGAAAAGCAATCTCCATTTTTGGGATATCATCTAATTTTTTCATAATGTACGGGATTGGGAACAATGAATGAGAGGTCAAAGGTGGGTGAGTAGTGTCCTTGTACAAGAAAGCCCTGACATTGCATCATTGATTCAAGTTGCACATGAGACATGGAACCCTGCAGCAATCAAATCAAATCTCACAACGTCCTTGTCCACCCTTGACAATAAAAAATAACTAATATGTTTTGTATGGCCTTGGCATTTCTTCTAGGGGTTTGATTATGATGTTTCTGTATGTTTTTAATGCTGATGTAAAAGCTCTAGGTGTTAATAAATTGGCATCCTGAATGAATGAAAGCTATAAGATCAACTATGGGACCTTATGCCCTATCCCAACATCAGTGGTATTGCATCATTGATTCAAGCTACGCATGAGACGTGGATCCCTATCACAATCAAATCAACTCTCATGATGTCCTCAATCACCTAGAACAATAGAAAATGTCCATTCAAATGTCGCTACCTTACTTTGATATAACTGACACGTATCATTCTGCACCATTGTTACATTGACATGTCAATTTAAAAAATAATGTAGTTGTGTGTGTAAGTATAAATTATATGGGATAAGTGTTATCCATATGTCATTGCAGAGAAATATGCTCGCCTTCCAAATGGTAACATGTATACTGGCACTTGTTATTAAAAGCAAACAAGCGATGATTGTTTCTCTTTGCAATGCCTATGTAACAAATATGTTGACCATGAAAAATATTTGTTTGAATTCCTAGATATAATTCCTTGCAAATGAAGCATGTATGTGTTGAGGAAAGATCATCTATTTTTTCACAAAAATTTTGGTGGGGTTGTTCAATAGCAGTTCCATAGAGTGGGGGTTGATATATATCCTTTCACAGACTTGCTAATGGAGTTGTTCAATAGTAAGATCATAGAGTGGGGCTTGATTTTTTTTTTGTACATGGTATTTAAGTCAATGACATTCATTTATTTGATCTTTGTGTAATTATAATTCAAACGAGCTCTTATTTTTTTGTTGATTTTCCATGGACGAATTTTGTAAAGTGAAAGAGTGTAAATCGACACTCGTAACTCACTCAAAACCCATGATAAATGACCACATCTCACCTTTTGTGCACGAAGTGTTAAGTAAGAATAATTTTATAATTTTTTGTGGAGGTGACAGTGTAAAATGACTTTGTGTGTTTCTTCATACGACGTGGAAACAAGCTGTGCAAGGAGGAGACATTTATTTTCACAGTGAGCTTGAGAAATGGTGAAGTGGTGAAATATTTCAAGGTGAGTTGTACGATGATAAGGTATTTCAAGTGATATTAGATATGAGAGGGAGCCCATATTGTACATCGACCCTGAATTCAAAGCAGAGAGTGGATTTACATGAGTTGCACTCATTTAAAAGTGGTATACAACTTTTGCATAGTGATATTTTTGATTGAATATTTTCTATTGTCAATGGTAGGGAAGGGCATCATGAACACTAAATTGATTGTAGTAGAACTACACATCTGATTGATATACGACTCTAATCAATATCAAAACCCACATTTATATATTATTATAATTATATAAATCCACTCTTCTATGGTGAGGAGTTGCTAAATGAATCCAATTTAGTAGAAGGAAAAAAAAAAAATAGATACTTAAATCAACATATATATATATATATATATATATATATATATATATATATATATATATATATATATATATATATATATATATATATATACGCACTTGCCATGCTTATTTATATGCAGTTCACAAATTGTGTTTGATATACACACAAATTATCTCGATCTCATACCACAGAGGACATCACGTGATCACTTCATGGGATTATTCATACGCATTGGAATATCCTGTGAATCCATGATGTCGCGGTATCAAAAAGATTTGTAAATAAATATTAGACGATCTTAAATTTAATTTAATGTTTATTTGAATATTATAATTTTTAAAAAATTTGGACCATCTTAAATTTAATATTTATTTTGAATATTATATTTTTTTTAAATTATAATATTTAAATATATGATATAATTTAAAATCTTTTTAAAATTTTATATCATTATTGAATTAATTTTTTAATAAAATATTAGAAATAAAAAGAATAAATTTTTTAAATAAATTAAAAAAAATTAACAAAACAATTTTATAAAATTTTATTTAAAAATAGATTGAATCATTTTAATTTTTATTTTAAATAATTTAATCCTCCTAAATAATCCAAATAAAATTTGGTGCAAAGATATAGGGAAAAGTGGTTTCTATATGGTGGAGGTGAAGGGGAACATATAAATGATTAAATATAAAGAAGGAAGAAATATATATATGGGTTTATAGTTTTGTTTTTTAATATTTATTTAGTGGGATTTGTATTGTGTGGGTAATGTAATAAATTATTGTTCCCATTAATTATTGTATTACAATCTTTTTAATAATTATATTTATTTTTTAATAAAAAATATATTTTTTTTTTCTTGGTAATTAAGATTGTGATCATTTGTAGTTTTTTGGGTTTATTGATTCACTTTGTATGCACTTCAATTTTACATAAGATTTTAATTATGGTTTTGTGATTTCATAAACATTTATTTGTTTTTCACCCTCTTTAACTAACTTTTCGACATCAATTACATATAACATACTATTTTTTGGACACCTAAAAATGGCTCTAAGCTATAGTCATTTATCAGTGAGCATGTTTTTACGTTGTTTATGTATTTCTTGATTATTAATCTAATTTAAATTTTATTTGCATATTTGTTAGTTTTTTCATGGTATTTGATTTGTTTATGGTTCATTGGCTCTTTCATTTTTCTCTCTATATTTTTTTCTCCTAATTTGGCCTTGAGCTAGAAACGTCCCAATGTTTTAGTTATTATATTTTGACTAGGGATATTATGTGATCACCTTTATTAATGACTTTTCTCGACACACCCCAGTATTTTTTTTATAGTTACTGGTTTTGGTGGGATCCTTACTCTGTTCGCTTTTGATCGAAGCTCCAACTGGCCTGGGACACAATCGAGGGCTTAGATCCCTAAGTGATCATCATTCACAAGTACAAGAATTACCAACAATAACCACAATCGACCCAAGAATACCAATAAATGGCCATACCCGACCTGAGAATCCCATCAATGACCACAACCGGTCCAAGAATACCAATGATCAACCACAACCAACCTTTGATACCAAACTGAGATTTGAACTTGGATGGTGCTTGAAGCAACTAAGTCACTTTACCAACTCACTCACATCTCATCAGTACACCCCAATATTTTTATTGAAGCAAAAAAGTCAAAATTTTACCACTTTTTTTTAATTCAAGGCCTTGGTTGAAAAATACTCTAGACAACACATCAAATGGTTATAGACAGACAATAGTGGAAATATGTGAATTCTCACTTTGAGGACTTGTGTGCCACACATGACATTCAACTACATCATACAATTTTTTATAGTCGACAACAAAATGGCATTGTTGAATGCAAAAATTGCACACTCAAAGAAATCACCAACTATATGATTTAATCTCAATGTATGTTTCCTCCTTTTTGGATGAAAGATATCAACTACGTGAATTACATTCAAAAACACTCTCCACACAATGCTATCAAGGAGATGATACTTGGGAATGGCATAAAACATTTAGTTGAAAACTTAAAAATCTTTGGATGTGATGCATGGGCACACATCCCTAATAATAAATGCAGGGCTCTATAGCAACCACAACCGGCTTGAGAATACCAACAAACGTCCATAATCGGCCTGAGAATACCATCAACGACCATAATTGGCCCAAGAATACCAACTATCAGTCAAAATCGACCTTCGATACCAAACTGAGATTTGAACCTGGATGGTGCTTGAAGCAACCAAGTCACTTTACCAACTCACTCACATCTCATTGGTACATCCCAATATTTTTATTGAAGCCAAAAAGTCAAGTTTTTACCACTTTTGTTGAATTCAAGGCCTTGATTGAAAAATACTCTAAACAACACATCAAATGGTTATCAACGGACAATAGTGGAAATATGTGAATTCTTGCTTTGAGGACTTGTGTACCACACGTGACATTCAACTACATCATACAACTATTTCTAGTCCAAAATAAACTAGCATTGCTTAATGCAAAAATTGCACACTCAAAGAAATGGCCAACCATATGATTCAATCTCAATGTATGTTTCCTCCTTTTTGGATGGAAGTTATCAATTATGTGAATTACATTCAAAAACACTCTCCATACAACGCTATTAAGGAAATGATACTTGGGAGTGGCATAAAACATTTAGTTGAGAACTTGAAAATCTTTAGATTTGATGCATGGGCACACATCCCTTATGACAAATGCAAGGCTCTATAACCTCATAACAAGCCTTGCATATTTGTGGGATATCATGATGATGTCAAAGCCTATCAACTCCTATATCTATATACACTCTAATTGATCATTTGTAGAAGTTAATTATCTAAAGATTTATAATTCAAATAACCCATCGGGTAATGGTGTAATGGAAATTGTTGTCTCTTGTTTATAGGAGGTCCAAGGTTCAAATCACACTTTGTGTTAAAGCAACCCACTAGTTGATGTATCCTCCATTAATGGGGCACTACACTAAAGTGGTTCAAATTTTGAACACACCATGATAAAGTGGTCAAAGTGCTTAAATTTCCATTAAATATGGTTCTATGACTGGTATGGGTGGTTGATCCCATGTACGTTTATAAAAAACAAAAAATATAATCCAAATAGGGTGTTGAGGTATCCAACAATCAAGCCATGATATGACATCATCTAAAATGTTTTCTTCAACAAGGTTGTCCAATAAATAGATCTAGTCATTAATGTTGGTTTGCATAGGTAAGTCATTTTTATGTTCCTCTAATTTCTTAGTAGTTATAGGTTGTGTTATATGCATTCTTGTTAGAAGACACTTGGACGCTTTCACTTTATGATCTCTTTCCTTAAGAATAAGTTTTGGTTTTTTATTTAAAAGTTTTGGGAATATTGGAGTATTATTCCTAATTTAGTTAAGGGTCTGGAATAAGAAATTAGTAAATAATATTGCAATAATTTAACTACTGATTTGTATAATTTAACTATATTTTTAACATTTCTATAAATAGCAATAAATAGGGAGAAAATAAGACTTAGCTGCAAACAAGATGAAATGACTGAGACAAGGTCTAAAATTTGCTATGTAGGACTAGGATAGTATCGCAAATCAAGGTCTGGCTTTCATTTTCTAAAAGGATAGGTACATTGAAATAAGACACCCTAGGGTCTAGTGCTATAGTCCTCTTCTACCGTTGTTGTCCCAAAGACCTAAATTTTATGAGTTTTGTTCCCTATCTTTATTTGAGCCTGCCTGTGAAATTTTGACTGCTGAAGGTCTATGAAACTCCTTGTGGAGATTATTTAGTCTTCAAACCCTAGACTTCATTATGCCTTGATAAAATTTGAGAAAGAAGGGGGGGGGGGGGTTAGTGTGTGTAAGATGCATTGAACGTGTATCCACACCCCTTGTGTGGGCACATTTTCTACATACCAATACTCCGAAGAGGGATCAAGCCATATATATTTCTCCCATTGAATGTACTTTATGCAATAGTGTAATGCTAAACTAGGTGTGCTTGAGGTGGCTAAGGATTGGTATAAGGATTTGGATATGCTTGTAACTGTATTGGATGGTTGTATGCAAAGAATAAAGAGATTTGTCTTAGTGGTCTTTCTTGTATTCTTGCTTGCTTTTATAATATTTGCCAACCTCTTCTAAATGAACTTTGAATGGGATTTTATAGAGATCTATTAGTCATGGTTTAGATGTATTCGTTCTTGGCCGACATAATGAAGAAGAGGAATTGGAAAAAAATGGTCACCTAGGCTCAAAATGTGATGGGATAAAAGCACTAAAAATGGGACACCCTAAAGTCCAGTGCTATAGTCCAATTTGGTTGGGTGTTATTGTCTTATATGTTCAAGACTCTAGGGGATGGAATAAGCATGGAAAATGGGGTCTGACTAAGCTAGAATCAAGTCTTGGAAGTCTATAGATGACTGGGAATTATCAAAAAGCTATTTATAAGGGTCATGAGAGCATGCAAGAGGAATCTATGGGTTGGGTGTCACAATCAACAATCAAGCTACCAATTTTCACATTTTATATGACTACTTTTGCCTCCCTTTTATTCTAGTGATGTAACAAAGTAAAATACTAGGATAAAATAAAAATAGAAAGCAAACCTAAATTTAATTGCAAGGGTGAAGCCCATAAAGCTGTGTGATGTTGGGTGTGCGTAGAGAGAGCATGTTATGAAGTGTAAATCTGAAAGAGAAAACAAAGAGTAGACTAGTTCTTACTAGATACGTTATATATAAAATAAGAACATATAAAAGTTGGGTAAAAGAGAGAGGAAGAGAAAGGAATGAATACACCTCACTAGATATGTGAACCAATACAAAACATTTTATGCTATTGAGTGATGTTAAGTGATGTTGGATAATGATGGATATGTGCTGAACCAAAATTAATATCATGAATGGAGTTGAGTGCTCAAATCCTTGAGAGTGGCTTAAGAATGTAAAGGCTGGCCCTTTGGCTCCATCATTTCCCACTAAGTGAAGCTATGCGATCATGCATGTGTTAATCAATGTTTGGACTGTGTGTCTAATCCCTCTGATTAGGTGGCTCAACAATACAAATACTAGCTAGTCCTTTGGCTCTATCATTTCCCTATGAAGTGAAGTTATGAACCGATAATGGTATGAAATATGTGTTATATGAGATGGCTTCTAAAGCCCATAAATGATCTATAGTTTGACAAGTGGCATGGATAGCCAAATGTGTGTTGAGATCTAGGTCAATCTTGACCACTCTGAAAGGTGGAGATTAGGCTTGTATGAAAGTCACTCTGAAACTGGGAACTAGGCTTATATGATAGCCACTTTGAAATGATGCTAACCACTTGCAGATGGAATAAGGAACTCAACTACTGAGAATGCTTGGGTAATGCCATAAATTGTAAAGAAGAGAAAGCAAATATGCCATGCACTTTGCCCCCAATCACTAGTGTCTGTAACATGGATTTTGATCTGAAAGTTGTACCAACTACCCAATCTAAAATTAGAAGTGAGAGCCATCATGCCATGCATGATGCTCTTATATCTAGATTATTTGAGTAAAATTGTACTGAAACTACTTATTTTAAATTGAACTTTTGCTGACAAAACTATAACTATACTTACCTTTATATTTGTTTTTGGAAAATCTAGTTTTTTTTATTGTTTGGATAGGACACCAAAATCAGACACGCTCCTATCTAGTGTTGTCCAATCTTGGTGCTCTTGTCCTGTGTTGATTCTGAAGATTGTTCTGTAATTGTCTTATCTGCCTAGTCTGTTCTACCTAGTTTAAAGTCTAGATATTGTTCTGGATGTTTTGAAAGCTAATTTTTTGATTGATAGGAGCTCTGATCTTTGTGACAAAACCCCTATTTGTTTCCCCCTCTTTTGAGGGTAGGAATGAAGACCCTGTAATGATTGCCCTCAAAATAAAGAGCCCTGCAAGTGTGTTATGGTGAAAAATACATGATATAGCAATAATAATTGACAAAATATCTCAAGATATAGCATGGTTTGTATGAGAGATTTTTACATCAACAGGGGTATGCTTAAATAAATATAACAATATAATAGCATGTGCAATATAAAGAATTGGAACTAGAAGTCTGGTTAGTTGTTAGTTATTAGTTGTCAAGGAGAGATGGAGCATGATGTCCATCATGGCATCCAAAAAAGCAAAGTAATGCATGATGTAGATCATAACATTGCAAATAATTAAAAATCAATCAAGCAACAAGCACACAAGATAAGAAGCAAGAAGCATACAAAAGTGGCCAAGGGGCCAAGCAAACAGGGACATGGGCACATGTCACTCAAACTAAAAATCAAGCATATAAGGCATGTTCAAATGCCATATACACATACAATTTGAAAAAAGCAAGGTTGACACGAGGGCCACAATCACATAAAAGGGTACAAGCAAAGGACATTGGTAAATGTCCTAAGACACACACAAGAATAGAAGAAAAGGACATTGGCAAATGTCCTAAGGCACAAACAAGAGACAACAAAAATTGAGAAATGTAATTACATCTAGATACGCAAAGAAAGAAATAAAAGCATGTAAATACTAGAAATACAATCGCATCTAACCAATCAAATCAAGAAGTGAAAGTATGAAAGCCATAAAGTACAAGACTAGGTATATGCTAGGAAATACATAAGTGTTATATACTAGTGAGTGTTGATAGAGTAACCTATGTAAGCTAGTAAGTAATGTATGTCAACATGATAACTAGAGTGTGTGGTGTAGGAATGACATAACCTAGATGGTGTAGTCATGTAGAGGATGCCCTCAGTGGGTAGATATATCAATATGTGTCTCAAATGTAGAAGTAGGATGCCCCCTTAATGGGTAAAGTGAAGCAATCAAGGATCTAGATGTCACTGCACACACTCAAAGAAGATCAAGTGAAGCATGGTAATGTAGATAGATCGACAAACAATAACATATAACAACAAATATAAGTCTAGCATGGTAGTAGCAATGTAAAGCATAGATAATACATACAATTGAAATATTTTTATGTTTTTTAATTATTTGAATGTTTCTATATTTTGAAATGTTATATTATTTTTGGTATTTTGACATATTTGAATGTTTTTGATTTTTGATATATTTGCTATGTACAATCAAGCATAAAAGAGACTATGTATTATTAATACTAAGAAGAAATGATACTAACCGATGAGTCTCATGGAAGAATCCCTATTATGGTGTCTTGTATCAATTAAAGGGATTGTGCATGATCATGAAGCATGATGGAAGGGTTGAGACCGTGGCTCTGAAAGTTGTGTATGCTATAAATGCTCTAAAATATCTATAGTGGAAACCAATTATGGGGTCCCCCTATAAATCTAAAAAGTAGATGCAATTGTGGGGCTCTTAGGGACCCATCTGGTAGTAGGAGAAGCTATTTGAACATGTGCTCTATGTGTAGAGGCATGAGACCTCAATGATAATACCTTAGGTGTGAACATTGTAGTTGGAAGTTGTCTAGAATTTTGAAATTATGGTTACTCTAAAAGAAACCTCTGTGAAAGTGTATGAATTATCTGTGCTGGTGATGGAGGCCTCAACTGTGTTTGAATCTGAATTGGAGGAAGAACTAAAATTAGTGGAGAAACTAAAATTGGTGGCAGAACTAAAATTGGTGACTACAAAATAGTAGATGGCTCAAAAGTGGGGAGTGGTAACTCATATGGAACTCCACCAAATATAACAACCTGATTAGCATGAATGAATTTCATGCATCTATGAACTTTAGAAGGTACTACTCAAAAAAATTTAATCTATGGTCTCCCAAATAACATATCAAAAACTCTTGCACTGGGAACAATAGTAAATGGTGTGGCCACCTATGTTGGACCAACCTGTAGAAGAAGTCCAATCTCATCCAATGAACTCTATATGTGCCCACTAAATCCACTGATAACTGTGTCTATCAGGGTAATGTCCTACTTTGAATATACCAAATGCTACAGTAATGTCATAGTGCACATGTTCACACTAGATCTATTGTCTATGAGAACACTATGAGTAGGGTGATTATGAATGTAAGCTCTGATAAAGAGTGCATGATAATTTGAATCATCCTCAACTATTTTTTTCTCTAATAAGGAGATCAAAGGTTTAGCTAAAACTTTGAAATTGTATACACTAATCATGTTATTCAAAGGATGTGACTCAACTGAAGGTGCCTTATATGTATCTGGTGGTAGATGTGCATGATATGCATGGCGAACACCTAATGTGTCTCTTGTCTCCCATTTATAATGTTGTGGAAAAGGATCTAAGAAATTTTTTAGAGCTTTATCTTATGTTTGTTTTGCTTGTGGAGGCTCAATTGGAGTGTAGAGATCAATAATATTGCCATCTATCAAGTCCTATATCTTGTGTCTCAAACTAATGCATCTATTTATTGTGTGCCCTGGTGCCCTATGAAAGTTACAAAATGTATTTTGATCATGTCCCCATCGAAGAGGCTTTGTTGGATCAACTTCTTGAATAGGAGGGATAGATATGATATTACATTCCAAAATCTATTGTAAAACTTGGGCTAGAGAAACTGGTAGATTGATAAAGGTTTGTCAAGGTGGTGACGATAAAACCACTCATTGAGGGGGATCTGAAGCCGCATTGATTGTAGGTTCCTTGACTTTGTATGGGACTTTGTTGTTACTCTTGTTTATTGTTTCTGATATACTTGTGTATTTAAGTTTGCCCATTGAAATTAATTTGACTTCCTTTCCTTTAGTGTATGACATAACTCAATGAAGGAAAAGAATCTTTTGAACATTATTGATTCATGTAAAACTAGTAGAAGACTCTGTTTGAAGAGATATTTTAACTCTTGATCAGTCATAGGGCTAGTCATTTTAGCCAAGATAGTCTTATATCAAAGAACATAATTTGTGAGATGCTCATTTGACCTTTGTTTCTATTATGTAACTTGGGCATAGGAAACCTTATCACCAATTTTAATGCTGAAATGAGCTAGGAACATGTCGGCTAAAGGATCGAATGCATTGACCAACTAATTTGGTAGACTATATAACCATTGTAAAACATAATCCTTTAGACTTTGTGGAAATAACTTGGTTAGTATCCAGTCATTTGGCACATAGTCCAAGCATACTGCATGAAAAACTCTCAAGTGTGTCTTTGGATCACCCTTGCCATCATATAAAGTGAGTTTGGATTGAACAAAACTTTGTGGCAAGGGTGTCGAAGCAATATGATGTGCCAATGGTGTATGAAGTAGAACAAAAGAATACAAGGCATGTGTAGGTCTAGAGGCACTTTGCTCAAGATCTAGCACCTTGGATTGAAGAGATTTTATTTCTTACACAAGGGCTATCACATCAAGAGACAAAGATGTACTAATCATAACTGGTGGTGCCTCATAGGAAGGTTGGGTTGCTATAGGGGGTTGTTGAGACATATTTGCCCCTGTAGTGTCATTTATAACTGGTTTCTCTATGGTTTGATAAGATTAACCATTGTTCATTTTTTTGTTCTTCTTGTAGTATTTTAAGCATGTCATCTTACATATCAGGATGTTTAGTTAAAAGGTCTTGAAGTTCCCTCTTATCAGTTTCATCAAAATTGGTATTGGGCCATTGTTAATGTAAAAAAATAAATTGAAAATGGATTGAATGTTTTTCAATAAGTTTTAATAAGCAAAGTGCAATGAAAGGAAGGTACTGAATATAAAAAATGTGAAGTCCTAAATGCATAAAAAGGATACGAAGCTCACAAACATGTAAGGTGATACCTCAAAAGCAATGGGACCCAGTATGTGCAACTAGGGTTTTGAAAAAATGATATTTTAAATAATTTACTATGGAATTTTAAAAATTAGAGTGAATTTCTGATTTAAATATATAGGTAAAAAATTAGAAAAAAATTGGAAAATTCTTGATTTAAAGGGACTTAGTTTATTCAACTAAGATTTGAAGAAAATTAATTTTTAAAAATTTACTATGAAATTTTAAAAATTAAGGTGAATTTTTTATTTAAATATGCAGGTAAAAAATCAAAATAATATTGCAAAATTCTTGATTTAAAGGGACCTAGTATATGCAACTAGGGTTTGAAGAAAATTGATTAAAAAAAATCTATAGAATTTTAAAAGTTAAAGTGAATTTATGATTTAAATATGCAGATAAAAAATTAGAAAAATATTTAAAAAATCAGCAAGGAATTTACCCTAGGGTTTTTAGAATTTTTATGCACAAACGAAGTAAGTCGATTTCACCAAATGATTTAACAGTTTTGAGAATATTGGAGTATTATTCCTAATTTATTTAGGGGTCGGGATAGGAAATCAGTAAATAATATTGTAATAATTTAACTACTGATTTATATAATTTAACTGTATTTTTAACCTTTCTATAAATAGTAATAAATAGGGAGAAAATAAGACTTAGCTGAAAAAAGGATGAAACAACTGAGACAAGGTCTAGAATTTGTTGTGCAAGACTGGGATGTGTCATAAATCAGGTTCTGGCTTTTATTTTTTAAAGGGACAAGAGCACCAAAATATGACACCCTAGGGTCCGATGTTATAGTCCTCTTTTACCATTATTTTCTTAGAGACTTGAGTTTTTTGGGTTTTGTTCATTGTCCCTGTTTGATCCTTCTTGTGAAATTTTGCCTGCTAAAGGTCTACGAAACTCCTTGTAGAGCTAATTTAGTCTTCAAATCTTAGACTTCATTATGCTTTGATAAACTTTGAAAAAGGAGGGGTTAGTGTGTATAAGATGCACTGAACGTGTATCCATACTCCTTATGTGGGCATGCTACCTACATACCAATACTCCAAAGAAGGATCAAGCCATATATAGTTTTCCCATTGAATGTGCTTTATGTAATAGTGTATTATTGATGCAAAAATGCTAAACTGGATGTGCTTGAGGTGGCTAGAGATTGGTGTAAGGATTTGGATATGCTAGTAACTTTATTGGATGGCTCTATGTAGAGAATAGGTAGATTTGCCTTAGTGGTCTTGCTTGTATTCTTGCTTGCTTTTGTAATATTTTCCAACCTCTTCTAAATGAACTTTGAATGGGATTTTATAAAGATCTATTGGTCATGAATTAGATGGATTCACACTAGGCTCACATAATGAGGAAGAGGAATCAGGAGAAAATGATCACCTGGGCTCAAAATGTGATTAGACAAGAGCACTAGAAATGAGACAACCTATGGTCCAATGCTATAGTCCAAGTTGGGTGCTATTTTCCTACAGGTACAAGACCCAGGGGGATGAAATAAGCATGGAAAATGGGATTTGGCTGACTTGGAATTAGGTCTCGAAAGTCTACGGATGATTGGGAGTAAAAAAAAAGGTCTCTAAAAGGGTCATGAGAGAATGTAAGAGGGACCTATGGGGTGGGTGTCACAAGCCACACTCAAGCTACCAATTTTCACATTTTATATGACTACATTTTTTCTAATTTGGCTTTTATTTGTGAAAGAATTCTACCTGATCTATTTCTTTTAAAGATCCCATGTCTCTTTTAATTGTAGCCACTTAACCTTAATTTCTAAATTTTATGAATTGATGCATATTAGAAATAATTACTTTCATTTTATATATCCAAAGTCTACCAAGTAACACATATGATGAACTTTGAAATACCTTTAGGCCTGCTCAAATAGAAAAAATAATATAGCTGGGATGTTCTTTACCTACACCATCATATCTAATAACAGTTGTTCCAATAAATGTTAAATCATCATTACTAAGTCTAAGACCATAAATAAATTCATGGTGTATAAATTCAAGTTTGAACCATTATAAACCATTATTCCATCATTTTCATTTTCAACTATGAAATCTCTTATGGAGAAATGTTCATTGTACGAACTTTCATTTTCATCATATTACACTCAAGAAATCTCTTCAAGAATTGTTGTGGAATTTCAGTAAGCTTTATGAATTGTCTATGTACACTTTATGTTGATATAAAATATTTTTTTCTCATAATTTTTCTATGGCATCAACTATATACTTGAAATCATTATTAGGTTGAAAGCTACTCTTAATCCTTTTAGTCTTATTGTTTATCTTGTTTGTAAAATTTGAAGTATTGGGAGTGGAAGTATTTGAGCCATATTTGAAGACATTTTCATCTAAAAAATTAATTTAAACTTCTTTAACAACGTGAATAAGATCATCAAAAGAATACTTAATCCAATTTAAACTTCTTTAACAACATGAATAAGGTCATAAAAAGAATAAGAATTATTAAACACCATTTTTTCCTAAATAATTGATAGTAAGCTATTAGAAAATATGATTTTGATTCACTCTCTATTAACTCATAAATCATTTTAGTGACCATGGTCTTAAATATAAACATATCTTAACTAATGGTTTCATTTGTTCATTATTTGATGCGAGCCAATTTATGAAATGTGACTTTTAGACCAATGTTGATTTGAAAGTTGGATAAGAAGTCACCAATAAATGTTATGAAGGAATTCACATATCCACATGATAAAGTATAGAAAAAATCATGATTATTATCCTTCAAACTCTTTGAAAATATATTAGTCAGTAGTTTATCATTATGAGAAAAATCTAAGAAAGAGAAAGTATTTAATGTGATGTGAAGGATCCACGGTTCAAAACCCCAATAATTTTATTTTTTTCTTACATCAAAGCAAAATAGATTAGAGATATATTTTAGAGGCCAGTGTTAAAACACAACATTCCATTGCCAGTGAAAAACATGACATTCCATTGCCAGGAAAATTTTCACAGTTGTCATATCTGGTGTTGGGTTCAAATCCCTTAGGTTGATTTTCAGACTCCATGATTTTATTTTGTGCCACATAGGTGGAATTTATGGGAATGGAGAATGGGTTTATTAATGGTGTGTGTAACTCTGCATTTGATCATTGGAGTGAGCGGGAAGGAAGGAGGGAGTAATTTTCAAATTTTTCTTTGATGGGGGACAACCATTATCACTTGATTGCCTAATATTCATTTATTTGAATGAAGAAGAAGATCTTGAGATAAATTATTGATGAATAAGTTCTATGTTACAATAAATTTGTTTAAAATGTGGTATGTTTAATTTTGTAATAATTTAGTTTTAAATAATGTTAGGTTTATAAGTGTGCTAAAAGCAATGGTGGTGTGCAGTAATGTTTGTGAGTGTATAATAAGTATTAGTTGTTTTGATGGTGCAAGGAATGTTCAAAGAAGTGTAATTTTTAATTTTAGGTAGTAATATATTGGCAATATGGATGAATGAAAGTAATTAGATAGATTCAAGGACTTCAATCTATTGTCCCTACATTAGAAACATTACATCATTGATTCGAGCCACACATCAGATGTGGATATCTATTTCAATCAAATAAGCTCTCATAACATCCTCGTTCATCCTCAATAATAGAAAATTCCAAATCAAAGATGTTGTCACACTGCAAGCTATGGACCCCTTTGCAATGGGTGATACAGGTTGAATGTATATCTAACCACTCCCATCAATCTGGTTTTGGTGTAAAATATGCCCCCTAGCATATGGTATCACCTATAATACCATGTCATCACCACTCACTGTCACCACCTAGTGCATGTTGAAATATTTCACCACTTGCATATTCTTTATTGCTTTGCCCTTTCGTCTAAGGGTCCAAGTTTGGTGTTTCAATATATAGTAAAAACTAATTTAATTACTCATATTGGAGCCACTCATCAGCCATAGAGCCTTATCAAAATCAGATCAAAGTCCATGATGTCCTTATTAACCCTTAACAACAAAAAATGGTCAATCAAAATGTTGCCATCTTGCAAGCTATATACCCCTTTGTAATGTGTGTAAGTCATGTAAATTTGACAACTAGCCTAAATCTAAGTCTGATGTATGAGATAGGCTCTATGATGTCTTATATCACATGAAATACCATGTTATGCCCCTCACCATCACCACCCAACTCACCTTGAAATCTTTAACCACTTGCATGTTTTGTATTACCTAGCCTTCCTCCACCACTTTGTCATTTCTCAAGCTCTTCAGGAGAAATAATATCTCCTCCCCACATAATTCATTGCCATGTCGTATGAAGAAACACACAATCTCATTCTATACTATCACCTGTACCATTAATATATGTTTATTGTTGCTTGCCGTTGTATACACAAAAGGTGATATGGGCATAGTGGTTTCAAGTGAGGTATGACTACTGATTTACACTCTTATGCTTTACAAAACCACACTTTACCAAAATAGTAACTTACATATTGTATGTTATATTATATTAATATTAATGCTATGTAAAATTACATCAAAAGGGATGGTATAATTTTTAGTTTTAGTGATAGACTTGATGGACCTTGGGAAGATACACTTTCAAAAATTAGTGATATTTCACACATTTTAATTTAATTTATAGCATGGGCTAACAAAATCTAAAAGATAGGATATGAGACATAAATATTTTATGCACACATCAATGACATTGCATCATTGATTCGAGCCACACATTATATGTGGAGCCTTGTCGTAATCAAATCAAATCTCATGACATCTTTGTCCACCCTTGATGATAAAAAATGGGCATTCAAATATGTCACCACCATGCAAGCTATGAACCCCTTTACAATGGGTGATGGCCATGCAAATGTAAAAGTTTCCCTGAATCTGGGTCTGGTATTTGCATGTTCTGTAGCCCTTACCCTTTTTTCTAGGGGTTTGATTATGGTGTTTTCATAATTTCTTAAGCATGATGTAATTATTATAGGTGTCAATATATTAGTATTATGGATGAATGGAAGCTACAAGATAGACACTTGGACCTCAATGTCTTCTCTTAGGATCACCAACATTACATTGTTGATTTGATTGTGCATGAGACATGGAACCCTGCCACAATCAAATCGAATCTCATAATGTCCTCATCCACCCTTGATAATAAAAAATAACCAATATGTTTTGTATGGCCTAGAATTTATTCTAGGGGTTTGATTATGGTGGTTTTGTATGTTCTTAATGCTATTGTAATTGCTCTAGGTGTTAATATATTGGCACCATGAATGAATAATGAACCCAAATACTATCAAAATAAGAAAATACCAATAGGTAAAGCTTCTAAAATAATAACATGTATTTATTCACATTGAATGATTCAAATAATTACAAACCATGCATAAATAAGCCTCAACTCAAAATTGGAGTTGACATGCAATAAATTCAAAACCCTAAAAATAACAAAACTTGACCTGATATTTTTAGCAGTTGTTATTTTTAGTAAGTTTCACATGCAAGCACATGTAACACTAAAAATATCTAAAAATAAACTAAACATTAAAATTAACCTATCGAACGAATATCAACTGAAATTCAAGTCCAGTTACAAAAATATACAATTTTTAAAATTATAAAAATACTAAAAATTATATTAAACTATAATTTTAGACCCTCATATGGTCACGTATAACCTCTAAAAAATATAAAAACTATATATATAACTAGAGAATTCAGTTATAGTTGTATTGAACTTTTTGAGATAGCCATTTTAGCGTGAAGATGGGCTCAAATAGAGCTACGGATCGAAAGTTATGGCCTTTGAAAGTTTGGCCTCTTTTTCTGCATCATTCTCTTTTGGTTAAAAATAACTCAATGCCTGTGAGTTACTCTGATTATACTGATACCATTTGTTCTTATCAATCTTATTCATTTCCCATACTGTAATCCAAGTGTTGTCTTCCAGCTATAATCCTTTCCATTGTATCAAATACCTATCATAACTTCTTTGCCTTGTGTTTACTATGTTCTTATCTAGACCCTACACTATCTTTATTTTCTTCTTATTTGGCACTTGTTGCTGCCAATCTACTTCATCATCTTCCTCACCTTCACCATATTCTCCATGGTAAACATTAAATATTAGAGAGATATCAAAATTTTGTTGTAAACTCATCTCATAAGCATTGTCATTGATTCTCTTCACAATTCTGCATGGTCTAATTTACTTGTACTTCAACTCGTTATATATGCCTTTCATAAATATCTCTTTACTCAAGTAAAACATTATTAAATCATCTTCTTCAAATATTTGTGACCTTCTTATGATATTTTCCGCTACTTAATACTTTTCATTTCTTTCCTACAATTTTATTCTTATAATTGTTTTATATGTTCTGCAAATGCTTCTGCATCATCACTAACTTATTTTGTAATTACTATCTATACCAAATCTAAAACACTCATATGATTTCTCTCATAAACAATTTGAAATGTTGATTTTCATGTTGATCCGTTTACTAAACTATTATATGTAAACTCAACTTGTGGTAAATCCAAGTCCCATTGCTTGGACTTCTCTCTAACTATGCATCTTGATAATTTTTTCTCCTATTTACAACTTTTGTTTGTTCATCTGTTTGGGGGTGGTATGCACTATTGAATTGTAGCTTAGTCCCAATCTTCTTCCATAAAGTCTTTCAAAAATGACTTAGAAATTTCGTGTCTCTATCTGATGTAATAGTTTTTGGAACACCATGCAATCTTATAATATCCTAAAAAATAGTTCTACAACTTTAGTGGCATCATTGGTTTTCTTACATGCAATAAAATGAACCATGTTAGAAAACCTATCTATGAAAACAAAAATTGAATCGTTACCTCTCTATGTGTTTGGTAATCCCAACACAAAATCAATACTCAAATTTGTCCATACTCCTCTTGGAACCAGTAATGGCATATACAACATTATATTTTATGCATATCCTTTTGTCACCTAACATATCTTGTACCTTGAAACATATCATGTTACATCTCTTTTCATCTTTGGTCAAAAATACTTCTCCTCTACCAAATTTATTATCTTTGTCCTACCAAAATATCCAGCCAAATGACCACTATGGAATTCTCTTATAATATTATCTCTTAGAGACCCAATTGGAACGCATAATTATTTTCCTTTAAAGAGATAACCATATTGCATAAGATAATCATCATAAACATTACTTGTATCACCTGTCAATGGATTCCTACATTACTCAATTATCTTGTCAAAATTTGGATCAATATCATATACTTCCTTAATAAATTCAAATCCAACTACTTCACTCACCATAGTAGTTATCAACCTCACTCGTTCAAAGCATCAACTACCTAATTTTATTTTCCTAATTTGTGCTTCAACACAAAAGTATAACCCTACAAGAAAGACACCCACTTTGCATGCCTACTATTTAACTTCTTTTGAGTGTTCACATACTTCAAAGACTCATGATCATTAAATAAGATTAACTCCTTAGTCACTAGGTAATGCCTCCAATGTATTAATGCTTGTACAATGGCATAAAATTCAACATCATATGTAGAATACTTTGTTCTTACCTCATTCAATTTATCACTGAAATATATTATTGGCTTCCCTTCTTGACTCAACATAGTACCAATTCTCACAATCAAAGCATTACAATCAACCTCAAACACTTTGATAAAATCTGGTAATGCTAAAATAGATTTTTTTGTAATTTTCTTCTTCAACAACTCAAAGTTTTTTGTTGTTGCCGTTGTCGATGCAAATTATTTTCCTCTCATACAATTTTTTATTGGTGCAACAAGACTACTAAATTTTTTAATGAACTTTATTTAAAAAGTTGTTAAACTGTGGAAACTTCGTATCTCTATGATGTTATTTGAGATAGGCCATTCAGCAATTGTATTTGTTTTTTATTCATTCATTCTTACACCATCTGTGGAAACTAAAAATCCCAAAAATACCAAATTATTTTTCATAAACCTGCACTTCTAATTTGCACATAACTTCTCTTTTCTTAATAATTCTACTATCATTCTCAAATGTTGTAAGTGATCTTCTTTAGTCTTATTTAATATTAAAATATCATCAAAATAAACCACCACAAAATTACAACTATATTCTTGTAGCATTGTATTCATCACTTTCAGAAATGTGTTGGGTACATTAGATAATCCGAATGGTATCACCATCCACTCATATATACCATTTGTAGTCTTGAATGATGTTTTCCTTTCATATCTTTCACGAATCCAAATTTGATAGTGTTTACTCCTTAGATCAATGTTGGTAAAATATTTTGTTCCTACAAAAACATCTATCATATCATCTAAATGAGGTCTAATAAACTTGTACTTGATTATAATTTTATTGATTGCTCTACTATTTACACAAATATTCCACCCTCCATCTTTCTTTGAAGTGAGCAATGTTGGTGTTGCACATGGACTCATGCTCTCCCTTACTACACCCTTCCTCACCAATTCAATAACTTGTTTATTTAATTCTGCATGTTCTGTTAGAATCATATTATAAGTTGCTTGATTGGGTAGAGCTAATCTTGAAACAAATCAATATGATGTTGAATATCTCTCTTTGGTGGTAAACTCAATCCTAAAATCAAATCAATATGATGTTGAATATCTCTCTTTGGTGGTAAACCATTTGAAAACTCATTAGGTGTAACATCTACATATTCTTTCAACACTACTATTTTTAATGGTACTTGCACCACTTTTGTGTCTTCTTTGTTCGCTACTAATGCATAATAACAACCTATCATTTTCATGTCTTTGATAAATTCTTTTCCAGTCAACATGCTTTCAGCCTGTCCTTCTTCTTTAAGAGATAACAAAACTACCTTCATACCACCTTTCCAAAAAATATACATGTTCTTTACTCCATCATGAATTGATTTTCTATCAAACTACCAGAGCCTTCCCAATAATACATGTGTTACATCTCGATTTAATCTTAAGTTTTATAACCTTTGAATCCATGGATTATTATGGTTATCATTTGATTATTATTTCTTTGATTAGAGTTTTACGACATATATTGATTATGAGAGAGTGATATGTTGATTAGTTTACATAATGGATTAATTATGTGATAGTTGTACTTTCTTATTATAAACATTATAGATGTATATTTGTTTATATCAATTAATGATGCATAATTAACAAATATACATCTATAATGTATATAATAAGAAAGTACAACTATCACATATATATCATTAATTGATATATATATATATATATATATATATATATATATATATATATATATATATGAATGATGATGATGATGATGATTCGAATTAACTACCTACTTGTCATGAGGTGGATGTAGGATATATCCTTTCCTCAGAGCATGATGGAGAGTGAGCATCATCAGAGAGGATGGCGTAGATGGGATGATTGGGGGATGACAGAGGAACTGCTAGTAACCCAACACATACACCATAGTAAAATAACTTAACTCTTTTATTTGATTTGTTTAGTTAGTTTGGTTTTGAGTACTTAAGTATTGATGCAATAATCATATTTTAGTTTATGCATTTATATGAGTAATTTCATTATTCTACAACCTATAGTTAGATTCGTATGATAATTGATTTATGATTGTTGTGTTTGAGAGATGTTACTGCTTGACAATTTAGTAATTTGTATGACTTAATGCAACTTTATAAAGGATAGTTAAAGACATTGAGACTAGTCTATATAGCGGACATGACAACTAATTTCATAGTTATAACATCGTGGTGTTTTGAGATGTTGGTTTAGCTATTGTTGTTATGATAACATTTGATATATTATATAGTTGGATCAAAATCTAGTAATGGCTTAGGTTATCCTCATTGCAAACTCATAGCTTGAACTTTTGCTAAGTTGGTATGCTGATTTCCTAAGTAACTTATGGATTATCCTAACTAATGTTAGAGTGCATAATTAATAACCTATTTCTAAGTGGACTTATGAAGTGTTAGTTATCATTGGTAATGACAATGTTTAGCATGATCATTTATATTATGCATGGATTCAACTTACGAGTATATTGGTTTGGGTGTTGAAATGATTATTAAATTGGAAGCTTCGAAGGATTAGGATTTTATAAATTAAGTTGGATCGAATTATCATTATGTTATCTTGAGCTTTGGGTTGGAGTTAGATTGCATGATAATTATGGCAATGGATTGTAACATAGGAGTTTCGTTGCTTCAAATTCGACATGCATTACTCTATCTAGCAATTTATCTATCGTTGATTTGTGGAATAGAAAGGGAGACTTTTGCATGAAGTAAATACCAAGGAAAGAGAGACTATAAATAAAGATACAATGAAGAATAGGGGAGGAAAGGTACAACGACTGCAATGTGGAAGATAGAAAAAAAGGTAAATTAAAACTCAAGAAAAGGGTTTGAAAACAAGAAAATTAAATAGATGGCGAATCATGAAAATGACAACAACTTACGCGTGGTGGAAAAAGAAATTGAAAAAAGGAGATTAGAATAAGATAAAAGAGCAATTTTGGAAGAAGAGAGGAGATATGATAAAGAGAAGACACCGAAGTAAAGAAGATAACAACACAATTTTGTAGGGAAGAATAACACAAAAATAAGGAAGAGATACAACAAAGTAAAGAGGAAAATAGCAATGCAGGTTGGAAGGCGATTAGACTAAATATAATACGTCTATTTAAATACAAATAATACTTGTAGATAAAAAGAATCCATGTAAATATAGTTATATTAATGTCTCTTTTCAAATAAACTCATCTATCCAAAACAATAGATAAACAAACATAAGTAGTAATAAGACATACCCCAAGTTTATATTCACACTATTTTACTATGCTAAAGAAATATTCATCAGACGACTTGATAACATATATGCCATAGTATTTGGAAAGTGTTAAGAATAATTAGCGATTTGAATACTTTGCTTAATCAAATAGTTTAATAGTATAAGAAAATATAAATGAGTTAGATAAGTATTTAAGAATCCATGGAGTTTTGATATTATTCAAAAATATTTATTATTAAATGGCTGACCAAGAGTCCTAGGAAAATAATAAATAGATTTTTGTGTAGGTTAACATATATACACAGATTTACAATATATATAATCCATTTGGAAAAGGAAACGATAATGTTGGAAGGAAACTACGTTTCCTCTTGGCTATAAATCAATTTTAGGGTGGAACTTTATTATTGCCTCGGATTCCGTATTGTTGTTTAAACTTGCTTTTATATTTATGTAAACACATTTTCAGCATATTCTTTTATTATAACTAGTCGATGGTCAAACTAGAAATTGAGCATATGTCATGTAATAGAGGTCTACATAATTAAAATGATGTAGCTTGCGTAAAACTTAGTCAATGATGAAGTCTATTAATTATGAATTGATCTAGTATTCCTCGAGTTATTTACTTGAAAATGAGTTAGTTGAGTTAATTACTTCTGTAGTGAAATTTAGAAAATGACTAGATTAATATATCTATTGTTATCTGATACTTTTAAAAATTGAGTAATCAATTGATGAGGTTTTCATATATAAACTTGTCAGGAGATTCATTAAACGTAAGTTGAACTTTACCAACTACATAATGGTTACATGGATACATGTATTATTATATAAAGTTAGATATGATTTATTTATGCTTGTGATTAAGAATTCATTGATTTCTTGTGATGTTTATGCAATAATGAACTTGAAATGAATCTTGCCTATATGGTATGATTCTTGAATAAAAAGGGGATATACTCATTATATTTGAATTATCTTTATGTGTGAAATGCATTTGAAGGACTAAATACATAGTTATGATTATTTTTCATACATAGCATGGTTGCATATATGTTAATGGAAATAAATTATTTTTAATCATTGGTTAATATATTATCTTATATTTAACCAGTCTTGCATTGATAATGTCAAATAAGTAGGGAAACGAACTTCACTAGCTTAATTGGCATCATGAATGCAAGATGAAGGTAATCTAATCAAGTGGTGTGTATGAAATTGACTGATCTTAGAGATCATATGTTATTTGAAAACTTTAGACAAAGTGATGTTAGATAGAAATTGTCATTTCATATGTTTGATTTGCATGTTTGTGTGATATCATGTTAGAAACATATTTTTTTAATGGTGCACATCATGTAGTAAAAATCTTACAACACACGGGGTACTAACATATCTCTTTAGATTCACCATTACTATCTACCTATGTGTGAAGGGAGGACCATTCCCTAATGGAGGATTTTGTGGGGGATCGATGGTCTATGGTTGGTGTAGAAAAATACTCGGATGATGCTCTCCCTCCCCACTGTAATACTTACTTGGAGATTACACTTGAGATTATCAAAGATACACGAGTTAGTTTGACTCAGACTCTGTAGAACATAGTATCTATTTATTGTATTAAGGCTAAATACTTAATAGAAATGTAATTGTATTATTTTGATATACTTCAACAGTAGTAGCTATATTATTGGACCAGTTGTGGCTAGATTTTAATATAATTACTTTTCTTGCAGTTATGTTATGTTATGTTACATGAAGTATAAGGATTGAAACTATTATTGTTCTAAGCTGTGATAGTGTAACATGCTTAGTTAAGTTTGTTAAAAATACTAATTAGATTCTCGTGGTGTAATCTAATGAAAGAATGAATGTTGAGTAATTATTTTAAAAAAAATTACTACATTATTCTAGTACAATCCATGAGGGGTTGTGACAAAATGACATACGCCCATTGGTATAATAACATACTATATTTCATCCTTGTAAGTTTTACCTATAGAAAACTTGATTGTGCACATTTTATCTACTATAACTTCATTCTCTTAAACCATTAAATCTGATAAGGATTAGGATGCTTTTCACACTGTAAACCTAGTTTCTCAATCATGTCCTTAGAAATTATATTTTCAAAACTACCACCATTTATAATTACTTTGCATATCTTACCTCTTGAAGTATACCTTGTTCGAAAGATATTTGTTCGTAGCCATGCATCACCACCTTTTTTAGTCTGCACATATTCTTTCCTTGGAGCAATCATTGTTCTTCTCATAATAATTTTTTTTTAATATCTATGGCTGCAACTTCAATATTTGGCTCTTCTGTTTCAAATTTAACTAAATTCACTCTTGGACGATCTTTTATCCTCATTTTCTTGATCTTGGTAGTGTGAAAACTCAAACGCTCTATGGACTTCTTCTCCACATTTGTAATAAACATAAGACCTAGGTTGATTTGGAAACCATCTTCTACCACCATCATAGATTCATCCTCTCTGAAATCCTCTTCCTCTTTGATGGTATTGAAACCCTTGTCTATTACCTTTTTATCTTTCTACACCATGTGATGATTCTCCTCTAGTGGTGTTAAACCCACCACTATTTGTATTAAATACACCTTGTCCCCTTATTGGAGGGGATTGTCCTCTTCTTGGTCTAATAGATGTTCTTTTGAAATTCAGTCTATTTTATTTTTCTTCTGCCTTCAAAGCTAATTGATAAGTTTCATTCATGCAAAGTATTTTATGCATGCTTAATTGATCTTGAATAGAAAACTTCAAACCATTTGCATACTTTGCGGCCATATGTTCTTATGTTTCATCATGATCTACTCATATGAAAAGCTTGTAAAACTCATCTATATACTCTTGTATACTATGATCCTTTTGCGTTAAATTTTGGAATCTCTTGTATAGGGTTTTTGCATAATCCACATAAATAAATTTCTCCCTCAGATTCTTTTCCATATTTTTGCACGAGTTGATCTTCTCTTTACCTTCTTTCTATATTTCTTTCTGTAGGTGATCCAACCAAATCATTACATAACCCTTCAATTTTGTGCATGCAAACTTTATCTTCTTGTCTTCTCTCATAGTTCTCCATTTGAAAAACTTCTCCAAACTGTTAATCCAAATTTTCAACTCTGCTAGTTTTAAACTTCCTCTATAATCTAGAACATCAACCTTGATTCCTTGATTCCTTCCTTATAAAGCTCTAACCATCCTCTCTTTCATTGATGGCAGTTGTTCTTGTTGCTCCTCCTCTTGTAAAATTTTATCTTCATGATCTGTGTCATCCTCGACATGATCTTGTGCTCTCGTTTGTTTTTGATTTGCAACGATGTTGGTTAATTGTTCTACTTTCCTCTGTAGCTCTTTCATAGTCTGGTTCCTCTGAATGATTCTTCCTCGTCCTCTCACCATCTCTTACACCTCTAAGATTTGAACTTGCTCTGATACCAAATAATGCACTTGAATACTATCAAGACAAAAAAGACTAATAGGCAAAGCTTCTAAAATAATAACCTATATTGAGTTGTGTTGAATGATTTAAATAATTGCAAACCATGCATAAATAAGCCTCAACTCAGAATTGGAGTTGATGTGCAAAAAAATTAGAACTTTAAAAATAAAAAAATTTGATTTGTTATTTTTAACAACTGCTATTTTTATTAAGTTTTGCATGCAAGTGTGTGTGGCTCTAAAAAAATTAAACACTAAAATTAATCTATTGGACAAATATCAATTGAAATTCAAGTTCGGTTATAAAAATAAACGATTTCTAAATTAGAAAAATATCAAAAATAATATTATACTGCAATTTTAGACTCTCATATGGTCACGTATGTCCTCCAAAAAATATTGAAAAATGTCTATAATTGTAGAATTTGGTTATAACTGCACTGAACTTTGCAAGATGGCCATTTTGGCATGAAGATGGGCTCAAATAGAGCTACGGATCAAAATTGATGGCCTCCAAAAGTTTGGCCTCTTTTTTTTCATCAATGAATGGAAGCTATAAAATCAACTTTGGGACCTTAATGTCTTGTCCCAACATCAATGGTATTGCATCATTGATTTGAGCTACACATGAGATGTGGAGACCTGTCGTAATCAAACTAACTCTCATGACATCCTCAACCACCTGGAACAATAGAAAATGTCCAATCAACTATCACTCGCTTGCTTTGATATAACTGACACGTATCATTTTGCACCATTGTTACATTGACATGTCAATTTAAAAATTAATGTAGTTACGTGTGTAGGTATAAATTATATAGGATAAGTGTTATTCATATGTCACTACAGAGAAATATGTTTATCTTCCAAATGGTAACATGTATACTTGTATCCATGTTATTAAAAACTAGACTAGTGATGATGTTTCCCTCTACAATGCCCCTGCAACAAATATGTTGACCATGAAAACTATTTGTTTGAATTCTTGGATATAACTCTTTGTAACTGAAACATGCATGTGTTGAGTAAAGACCATCTATTCTTTCACAATTTTTTTTTGGGGGTTGCTCGATAGTAGGACCACAGAGTGGGGGTTGCTATATATCCTTTCACAAACTTGCTTAAGGAGTTGTTCAACAGTAAGATCACAGAGTAGGGGGTTGATTTTTTTTTTGTGCACAGTATTTAAGTCAACGACATTCATTTATTTGATCTTTACATACTATATAATTCAAGCGAGCTTTTTTATTTTTTTGTTGATTTTCCATGGACAAATTTTATAAAATGAAATAGTGTAAATCGACACTTGTAACTCACCCAAAACCCATGATTGATGACCACATTCACTTTTTTTGTACAAAGTGTTAAGCAAGAATAATTTTATATTTTTTGTGGAGGTGACAACTTTTAAAGTGACTTTGTGTGTTTCTTCATATGACATGGAAACGAGTTGTGCAAGGAGACATTTCTTTTCATAGTGAGCTTGATCAATGGTGAAGTGGTGAAATATTTCAAGGTGAGTTATACGGTGATAGGATATTTCAAGTGATATCAGATACGAGAGGGCCCATATTGTACATCGAACATGAATTCATGGCAAAGAGTGGATTTACATGACTTGCACTCATTTAAAAACGGTTTGCAACTTTATATGTGGTGATATCTTTGATAGGATATTTTCTATTGTCAATGGTAGGGAAGGGCATCATGGACACTAAATTGATTGTCACAGATCCATGCATATGATGTGCGACTCTAATCAATGCCAAAATCTACATTTATATATAATAACTATAAATAAAATACATTATAATAATATAATATATCATATAAATAATTATATTATATATATATATATATATATATATATATATATATATATATATATATATATATATATATATATATATATATATATATTAACAACACACACACACACATATATATATTAAATATTTTATATATAACAATATATGTAATATAATATCATAGTATTAGCTCTATTAAAAAATATTTTCTCGTATAATTTGAAAATGTAATTGATTATTGAAAGGGTTGTAGTCCGATTGATGAGGATGATGGTTGCTTATATCCATCCACCAGGGTACAAATTCCTCTAAGTACTTGACACAGAGAGTCAAATGATTAAGATAAGGATTGTGCCCTGACTTTGACGGCATGGATGCCCCTTACTCGCAGTTGCTTAACCAAAAGAGCTCACTGATTTAGATGTACACTTACTCATCATTGTAATCCGCTATATATTTATTTCCAAAATATAAACTGAGACATTGACATTCTATAGAATTCAATGATTCCATATAAATACTCTTTGTTGAAGCACACAAAAAAATACAATTTATTAAAATAACTATATAATAGCAATTCGAAACCCGCTCTACTATGATAAAAAGTTGCTAAATGAATCCAACCCAAATTTAAAAAAAATAAAATATATATTAGATACTAAAATCAGCATATTCATATATAACATACAAATACATACCTACATATGCACTCACCATATTATATGGGATCCTATTTAATCATACCGCCCACGGTACGCACCGGAATATGCTGCGAATCCGCAGATAGATCTTCGACGATCTTAAATTTAAATTTAATGTTTATTTAAATATTATAATTTTTTAAAATTATATTATTTAGATATATGGTAGAGTCTGAAATCTTTATAAAATTTATATCATTAATGAAAAAAAAATTCGTAATTTTTTTTTAATTAAAAATAAAAAGAATAAAATTTTTAAATAAATTTTTAAAAATAAATAAATAATTTTATTTAAAAATGAATTGAATATTTTTATTATTAAAATGTTTTATATTATATTAAACTAAAAAACAATTATATAAAATTATATAATTAAATTATAATTTTTAAAATATATTCTTAATAATCTAATATGATAAATAATAATTATTTATATTAATAATTAAAAGAATTCACTTTAGAAGTAGATCATAAACATTTGATTTAAAGTGGGTCCAAATAAATTTTAGTGCAAAGATATAAGTTAAAGTGGTTTCCATATATGGTGGAGGTGATGGAAAAAAAGGAAAAAAAAAATTAATAAATAAAAAATTAAAATTAAAATTGGTTTTCAATTTTTTTTTTTGGGTTGGTTGTTTTGTTGTTGTTTTTGTTTGTTTGTTTTTGTTTTTGTTTTTTTATTTATTTTTGTTGGGGTTATTATTTATTTTATTATTATTTTAAAAAAATATTTATTTAGTGGGATTTGTATTGTGTGGGTGATGTAATAAATTATCGTTTTTATTAATATCGTCTAATTTTTTTAATAATTATATTTATTTTCTAATAAAAAATTAATTATTTTTTAAAAATATAATTATAGTTTTTTTTTTTACAATTAAAATTATAATTAATTGTAATTTTTTAGTTTCATTGATTCGCTTTATACGTACTTCAACTTTACACGAGATTTTAATTATGTTTTTGTGATTTCATAAATATTTATTTGTTGGTCACTCTCTTTGACTAACTCTTCGACATCAATTATATATAACATACTATTCTTTGGAAACTTAAAAATCGCTCTAAATTATAGTCATTTATCAATGAGCATGTTTTTACGTTGTTTGTCTATTTGTTGATTATTAATCTAATTTAAATTTTATTGGTATATTTGTCAAATTTTTCATGGTCTTTGATTTGTTTATGGTCCATTGGCTCTTTCATTTTTCTCTCTTTATATTTTTTTCTCCTAATTTGGCCTTGAGGTAGAAACGTCCCAACGTTTTGGTTATTATATTTTGACCAGGCATGTTATGTGATCACCTTTATTAATGACTTTTCTAGACACACCTCGGTATTTTTATTAAAACAAAAAAGTCAAGTTTTTACCACTTTTGTTGAATTCAAGGCCTTGGTTGAAAAATACTCTGGAAAGCACATCAAATGGTTATAGATAGACAATAGTGGAAATATGTGAATTCTCGCTTTGAAGACTTGTGTGCCACACATGACATTCAACTACATCATACAATTTTTTATAGTCCACAACAAAATGGCATCGCTGAATGCAAAAATTGCACACTCAAAGAAATGGCTAACCATATGATTCAATCTCAATCTATGTTTCCTCCTTTTCGGACGGAAGCTATCAACTATGTGAATTACATTCAAAAACACTCTCCACACAACGCTATCAAGGAAATGATACTTGGGAGTGGCATAAAACATTTAGTTGAAAACCTGAAAATATTTGGATGTGATGCATGGGCACACATCCCTAATGACAAATGCAAGGCTCTATAACCTCATAACAAGCCTTGCATATTTGTGGGATATCATGATGATGTCAAAGCCTATGAACTCCTACATCTATATACATGCTAGTTGATCATTTGTAGAAGTATATTATCTAAATATTTATAATTCAAATAATTCATTGGGTAATGGTGTAATGGCAATTGGTGTCTCTTGTTAATAGGAGGTCTGAGGTTCAAATCACACTTCATGTTAAGGCAACCCACTAGTTGATGGATTCTCAGTTAATGGGGCACTACACTAAAGTGGTTCAAATTTTGAACACACCATGATAAAGTGGTCAAAGTGCTTAAATTCCCATCCTTAATATGGTTCCATACTGGTGTGGGTTGTTGATCTCATGTACATTTATAAAAAATAAGAATTATAATCCAAATATGCATAATAATCATCAAAAGACACACGATGAAAACTATTAGAAGCAAAAATAGGGTGTTGAGGTATCCAAAAATCAAGCCATGATATGGCATCATCTAAAATGTATTCTTCAACAAGGTTTTCCAATAAATAGATCTCATCATTAATGTTGGTTTGCATAGGTGAGTCATTTTTATGTTTCTCTGATTTCCTAGTAGTTATAGGTTGTGTTATATGCATTCTTGTTGGAAGAGACTTGTACGCTTTCACTTTAAGATCTCTTTCCTTAAGAATAAGTCTTATTTTTTCTAATTTGACATTTATTTGTGAAAGACTTCTACACATCTATTTCTTTTCGAGATCTTATGTCTCTTTTAATTGTAGCCACTTAACCTTCATTTCTAAATTTTATGAATTGATGCATAGTAGAGAGAATTGCTTTCATTTTATATATCCAAAGTCTACCAAGTAACACATGATGAATTTTGAAATATCTTTAAACCTACTCAAATAGAAAAAATAATATAGCTAGGATGTTCTTTACCTACACCATCATATCTAATGAAGTTGTTCCAATAAATGTTAAATCATCATTACTAAGTCTAAGACCATAAATAAATTCATGGTGTATAAATTCAAGTTTGAACCATATAAACCATTATTTCATCATTCTCATTTTCATCTATGAAAGCTTTTATAGATAAATGTTCATTGTATGAATAAAGTTCATTTTCATCATATTACACTCAAGAAATCTCTTCAAGAATTGTTGTGGAATTTCATTAAGCTTTATGAATTGTCTATGTAAACTTTATGTTGATGTAAAATATTTTTTTCTCATAATTTTTCTATGGCATCAACTATATACTTGGAATCATTATCAGGTTGAAAGCTACTCTTAATCCTTTTAGTTTTATTGTTTATCTTGTTTGTAAAATTTGAAGTATTGGGAGTGGAAGTATTTGAGCGATATTTGAAGACATTTTCAACTAAAAATTCAATTTAAACTTCTTTAACAATGTGAATAAGGTCATCAAAATAATACTTAATCCAATTTAAAATTCTTTAACAACATGAATAAGGTCATAAAAAGAATAATAATTATTGAACACCATTTTTCTCTAAATAATTGATAGCAAGCTATTGGAAAATATGATTTGGATTCAGTCTCTAGTAGTTCATAGATCATTTTAGTGATCATGGTCTTAAATCTAAACATATCTTAATTAATGGTTTCATTTGTTCATTGTTTGATGTGAGCCAATTTATGAAATGTGACTTTTAGACCAATGTTGATTTGAAAGTTGGATAAGAAGTCACCAATAAATGTTGTGAAGGAATTCACATATCCATATGATAAAGTATAGAAAAAATCACGATCATTATCCTTTAAACTCTTTGAAAATATATTAGTTATTAGTCTATCATTATGAGAAAAATCTAAAAGACATAAAAGTATTTAATGTGATGTGAAGGATCTCCTTTCCTATTAAACATTTAAATTTTGAGATATCAAACTTCATGAAAACTAGTATGTAAACACTTCATAATCCAAAGGGTTTAAAGAATATCATTGAAAGTAACCATGTTTTATTTAGTTTTTGGGACTCTTGAGAAAGTATTTTAATTTGATTTTGAATGTCAAGAAGAGTATGCATTATGATAGTCATTTCAAGAGTTCTAGTAGGTAGATAAATAACATAATTCATACAAGAAGTATT
This sequence comes from Torreya grandis, assembly GCA_037957365.1. Classification (NCBI taxonomy): domain Eukaryota; kingdom Viridiplantae; phylum Streptophyta; class Pinopsida; order Cupressales; family Taxaceae; genus Torreya; species Torreya grandis. The sequence goes on along the minus strand of JARHVA010004345.1, from coordinate 921,754 downwards.
TTTAAAAAATTGAGGATTAATAATGTTTGGATAAGATGGTGGAATGTTGTAAGAAAAAGAATTTTGAGAAATAGGGGGAATATAAAGAATCAAAGGATTATGAGGGATATAAGAAATGTGAGCATATTGAGAAATAAAAATAATGTTAATAATATAAGTGTGTTAAGAAGTGGAATGAACATTAGAAATAATAACATGTTGAGAGATAGCTAGAGAACATTAGAAGCAATAGAATGCTAGGAAATAAGAGGACTAATATAAGAAATATAATGTTGTAAAATAGGAGGAACATTAGAAGCAATAGAAGTATAAGATAGGTTAGAATTATTAGAAGTATAAGATAGGTTAGAAACAATAGAAGTTTGAGCATTAGTGGGATTACAAGAAACTTGGGAAATAACTACAATAGGAGGTAGATTTTGACATGCAACTTATTATGTAACATTAATCGATCTTAAAATTTCATCAGGGTTTTTTATGATATATTTTATAAATTTGATAGTTGAGAAGCATTGTGATTACCATTAGTATCATTTATAACAATCATATATCCATCATCTATTCATTAAGAATATCATGAATCCTAGCCCTATCTTGAGAATCTAAATAGACCTCATGATTATAATCATATTTTTAATTTCCATTCACATTAATGTTTTTAGATCAATTTAAATTCATAATATTATCATCTTTAACATTTAACAAAAAAAATATTACTATTTTGCAAAGTCACATCATCCACATCTTTTGCTAAAGAAACCTTAATTTTTGTAATAAAAATAAATTTCTAGATTCTATTTTATTTTTTAAGGCTTAACCTATAATCAACCAAATAAATATCAATAATATATATGGACTATTGATTATCCCTAACACTTATTTTAGGTGGAATATAATATATTTTTAATTTATGTGGCATAAATTACAACAAACATGAAAAATACATACCATTGAAACACACTAGGATTTGAATTTTTTTTTATGATTAGGTTTAACCTAGGGCTTGTAGTCAAGTAAATCAAGAACAATGAAGTTAACATTTTATATGGGTAAGTGCATGGGATGTGAGGTCAAAAGGAAGTCTTAAGTGGACATATTTTTCTTGAAAAACAAGAAACCTCAACTTGTATGGATTATTTGAGACACCTAAACCTAAAATTTGAATGTCATAGGAACATGAATTATAGAATTTTGAGTCTAGTTTCTAAAATACTAATTATTTTTTAAAATGGTCAAGTATAAATAATCAAACATCATAAGTTTGAAGAGGTAGTACTAATTTTTAGAAAAATCAGAGTAGATAGCTTTCCGTGCGGCCCATCAAAATTAAGCATCGTTTAGTTTTTTATAAACCCTTTGGTGAAAAGTTATATAAGATCATCTAGTTTACAATCTAGATATTTTTTAAGTTAATTAATAAATATATATATATATATATATATATATATATATATATTTACTAATTTCACAAGTCAATTGACCCTGAAATATGATCAATAATGTATAGCCGATCGTGCGGTCCCCTAACTACCACAAAAAATATATAAAAATAGATTTTTCCTTTTTAAATGTCTATATAATTAGGTATATTTTGCAACCATATATTTATTTTCAGTTTGAATCAACAAATCAAAAGATACACAAACAAAGATGAACATGTATAGTTACGACATACAATGCTATAACAAGACACTATTAGAAATAAATATAGATAAAAACCTTATAGTCACACACACACACACACACACACACACACACACACACACACACACACACACACACACACACACAAAGAGGAGAGTGTGCTCAATGTTATAATAAGTTTTAGGAATTTTTTCAATAAAATTCACAATGTTTAGTATGACAGAAGTTACATGTTATTAATTTTAGTCAAAAATATGCATTCGACTGTGTGTTTTCAAGTCCATCCCCTTGGCTTGGGAATCTAATCCATTCCTAAAACTTGAGGCATGTGTTTAAAATGTTAACATTTAGAACTGCATACGTGGAATATTTTACTATTACATTGAGCTTAAACCATGTACGTGGTTTTAGTTTTTAGGATCACATATGTAGTTTTAATTTTTAAAAGTGCATACACCATTTTAATTTTAAAAAGCACGTATGCAGTTTTAGTTTTTAAAAGTGCATACACATTTTTAGTATTTAAAAGTGTATACATATTCATTAATATATATATTGCTTACACAATTAAACTTAAACCTAAACCTTGAACACTAAAACCTAAAATTATAAACTCTAAACCTTAAACCAATTAAGCTCACAGGGATCAGTTTGGCCTAAATCACATCACTGATTGCCCTAGTTAGCTGATTGGCTCAATTTATGATAACATTAGGGATAATTGAGCCCAAAATCACATTTTGTAATCACAAATATGTTCAACAATCTCAAATTGGGTCCAACTACATTTGTGATTAGACCTTGGACCTTAGAACCTAAAGCCTAAAGCCTAAACCCTAAGCCTTAAACACTAAACCCTAAGCCCTAATCCTTAAGACCTAAGCTCTAAACCCTAATCCCTAATATCTAAGTCCTAAACCATAAATTATAAACCTTAAACTCTAAACCAATTTATTTAGGCCCAATTAATATCCTTTAGAGTAAAAATTAGGTTTACACTACTAAATTTGGCCCAAATCACATCATTGATTGCCCCAATTGACTATTTGGCTCAATATGTGATGACACTAGTGCTAATTGAACCCAAAATAACATTTTGTAATCACAAATAGGTTCAACAAGCTTAAATTGGCCTCATTGCCTTTAAGATTAGACCCTATACCCTATACCCTATACCCTATACCCTAAGCCCTAAGCCTTAAATTGCAAACCCTAAATAATTAATTTAGGCCTAATTAACATCATTTAGAGTAATAATTAGGTTAACAAGGCTTAATTTTACCCAAATTGCACCATTAATTGTCCTAATAAATTAATTGGCTCAATATGTTATGACATTGGGGATAATTGGACCCAAAATCACATTCTTTAGTCATAAATAAGTTTAATGAGCTCAACTTGGCCCCAATTACCTTCATAATTGGACCCTATGTATCTTGAACCCTAAACCCTAAACCATAAGCCATAATCCATAAACCCTAAATTATAAACCCTAAACCAATCGACTTAGCCCTAATAAACATCCTTTAGAGTAGGAATTAGGTTCATAGGGCTGATTTGACCCAAAATTACATCATTGATTACCCCAATTAACTAATTGGATCAATTTATGATGACATTAGGGCTAATTAATCTCAAAATCACATTTCGTAGTCATAAATAGGTTCAACAAGCTCAAATTGGCCTCAATTACATTTGTGATTGGACCAATACCCTAAATGATATTTAGTGTTTATGAATTATGGTTTAGGTTTAGGGTCTAGGGCTTAGGGATTATGGTTTAGGGTATAAGTCCAATAATTAAGGTAATTGGGGAAATTCGAGGTCATTAAACCTATTTGTCACTAAAAAATGTGATTTTGGGCTCAATTATCCCCAATAACATAATATATGAAGCCAATTAGTCAATTGGGGAAATATTTGATGTGATTTGGACTGAATTGAGCCTTATGAACATAAATATTACTCTAAATGATGTTAATTGGGGCTAAATTAATTGGTTTAGGGTTTAGGTCTTAGGACTTAGAGCTTAGGGCTTAAGGTTAGGGTTTAGGGTATAGGGTCCAATCATGAAGGCAATTGGGGCCAATTTTAGCTCATTAAACCTATTTGTGATTAAAGTTTGTGATTTTAGGCTCAATTATCCCTAATGTCATCACAAATTGATCTAATTACATAACTGGGGCAATCAATGATGTGATTTGGCCCAAATTCAGCCTTATGAACCTAATTATTACTTTGAAGGATGTTAATTGGGGCTAAATCAATTGTTTTAGGGTTTAGAGTTTACAATTCAAGGTTTAGGGTTTAGGGCTTATGGCTTAGGGTTTAGGGTATAGGTTTTATGGTCTAATCATGAAAATAATTAAGGCTAATTTGAGCTCATTAAACCTATTTATGACTACAAAATGTGATTTTGGGCTCAATTACCCCATTGTCATTACATATTGAGCCAATTAGTCAGTTGGGGTAAGTAGTGATGTGATTTGGGTCAAATTCAACCCTTTGATCCTAATTATTACTCTAAAGGATGCTTATTAGGGTTAAATTGATTGGTTTAGGGTTTATGATTTATGGTTTAGGGTTTACAATTTAGGGAATAAGGTCCAATTACGAGTGTAATTAGGGATAATTTAAGCTTGTTGAACGTATTTATGGCTACATAATTATATTTTGGTCTCAATTAACCCCAATGTCATCATATATTGAGCCAATTAGTTAATTGGAACAATCAGTGATGCAATTTGGGCCAAATTGAGCCATGTGAACCTAATTCTTACTCTAAATGATGTTAATTAAGACTAAATCAATTGGTGTAGGGTTTATGGTTTATGGTTTAGGGATCAGTGATTAGGGTTTAGGGTTTAGGTTTATGATTTAAGGTATAGAGTCCAATCACAAATGAAATTGGGGTTAATTAAAGCTTATTGAGCCTATTTGTGACTATAGAATGTGATTTTGGGCTTCATTAGCCCCAATGTCATCATAAATTGAGCCAATTAGTCAATTGGGGTAATCAATGATGTAATTTGGGCCAAGTTGAGCCTTGCAAACCTAATTGGTTTAGGGTTTAGAGTTCAAGGTTTTAGTGTTTCGGGTTAATTGTGTAGGTAATGCATAGATTAAAGAACTGCACTTTCAAAAATTGAAACTGTATATGCACTTTTAAAAACTAAAATTGCGTACACATTTTTAAAAACTAAAACCACGTATGTGGTTTTAAAACTAAAACCACACATGTGGTTTTAAAAACTAAAACCACACACATGGTTTAGGCTTGATAATCACCAAGCTTATGAGCCAAAATTGCATATATATATTTAGAAATTGTGTACATGGAAATGTTAAAATCATGTTAAATTCAAAAAGTGTCCACTTTTTGGCCCCCCAACTTCATGAACTTACCCAAATATAGGATCTTACAATGAAATTAACCCTATATAAATTAAATGATTTTAGATCTAACACAAATGAGGTAAGATCAAACACTAGGATGTATAAGATAATATGGGTTCATTAAAATGTAATGACATAAATGAATTAAAATTTAATCAAGTATCAAAAAATATTTTTAAATATAATATATAAAAATGATAATGCCTAATTAATATTTTCAAATCATCAAATTTATAGACGCATCTTGAATAAATTGTTGTTGCATGATTATCACCTAAATTTGAGATTAAAGTGCACAACCAACAATGTCAAAAACTTTTCCCATGAATCTAGATCCAATTGGGAATATAAGACAAGATCCCCACTAATTTTAATTAGTTTTCAAGAGTGTCATCTCCACAACAGCTCTTATGTTTAGGTGTTAGGAGCGTCATCACTTCTAGTCATGTGATAAACAACTCTAAAATAAATTGGTGATTGGGTTTTACTATTCTTCATCAAAAACTTTTCCCATGAATCTAGATTCAATTGGGAATATGAGCCAAGATCCCCACTGATTTTAATCAGTTGTCAAGAGTGTAATCTCCACACCACCTCTTATGATTAGGTGTTAGGAGTGTCATCACTTTTAGTCGTGTGATAAACAACTCTAAAATAAATTGGTGATTGGGTTTTACTATTCTTCATATTTTTGTTCATCATTTTTATTTGCATGATGTGACTCTTGTATACCTATTCCTTTCCCTACAATGGTTACAAAACACCTGTGATATCTTAATACTTTTAGGAAAATAATGTGACTTAAGGGGATTGCATTAGAGCTATGAATAGAATAAGTATCCCATTATTTGTCAAGCTCCTATAGGTTATAAATTATGTACAAGGATTCACCTAGTTATGTTTTCCCATATCATGTGCGTGTAAAGGGTATTAAATAATACCCATATTGTTTTTATTCTACAACCTAGCCCTCAAATTTTAATACCCCTCCCAATACCCAAGTCTCACCATTTAACCCCTTAGTGTTAGGAGTTTCTCAAAAGTACCATTTTTACCATGACATATTTAATACTCCTAATTATTTCTACCTATCATATGTGGGTGGAAAAAAACACATTGCACTCAAGTTTTAAAATAAGTAAAATGATGATATTTATACTTAAGAATTGAATGATTCATGCAAATCTCACTGCACTAAAATAACATTTTAGTTTGTTGGTGATGGAAACATCATCACGATAGTGTACTTATAATATAAATGTCAAAAAAATTAAACTAAATTAATTACCATGTTGGTGACTCAAGGGTGAATTACACTAGCCACCAGGGTAAAACTATGGTGCAAGGTAAATCTAGCTAAGTATATAAATAATAATAATAAAAAAGATTTACCTAGGGCCAAATAGGGGGATGATAAGTATAATGAATTTTAAATAATCAATATCAATGAAGGGAAAGAATTGGAAAGAGATAAATAACTAAAATAAACATATCTAGGTTTTGACAGTGCTTATAAATACAAAGAATATGGTTCTAAAGTTGTGTAGACTGAAATCCAAAAGCCATGTTATGTTTTATGCAAATGATCAAAATCGACCATGGTTGATTATGGTCATATTAGAGTCATATGAAAAATTATGAAAATTTTATTCCAATTATGGAATCCAACTATTATTATGGCACTATTGATCTTCATTATCTAAATATTTATAGTATTTTTCTTCAACAATAAATGTGAAGATGCCTCTTTTATATTTAAAAACTAGCACAAGCAGATGTCAAAATCTTGTCTCCTCTTAAAGTATCCCCAATCACATCCAAAGACAAAATAGATGTGCAGTTAATATGAGTGTTCCTAACCTAAGTGACAAAAATGAATTCAGATTTTCTTCCTAAGATAATCAAATGAAACTGGTATGAACTTTGAGTTAAGCCTTCTATTGGTATAAATATGCAGTACTATAAAAATGTTGAAATCACTTGAGAGTATTGAAGAGTATAAATAGAAGATTGATAATGTGCCTAAGACTTGTAAATGATTTAATACTTGTGATTAATTATTATTTAAATGCTTGTATAAATTTTGAATTAAGGACCTATTGTCATGTAAGTTGATACAAGAAAAGAGGAAAAACCCAAAAACTAAGCCTACACAAAAAATAAAAGAGGCAAAAGGGCCCATATAAGAAAAATGACCATGATCAATGGCTGCCAATTATGTTTAGAGCAGAATCAACCATAAGATAAAAAATAATAGATGACGAGAATGGAATCCCTAGGCACATGCAAGCATAGAGGAGAGAGAAAAATAAATATAGAAGAAAGGGACCACACAAAGATAAAAATGAGAAGTGAAAACACAAGGAAGAGTGATAATAAGTACCTAATTTAAACCAATAATCTATATGCACAAAATCACACTAAAAATAAGACAATAATAAGCCTTGTACTAAAAATAGGTGTCTACATAATGCCCCAATTTAATATGTGTATGTGAATGTATGCACATATGTCAAAGTAAAAATAGAATTAAAAAAAGATAGCTAAATACTACATATGAGATGGATGTTGAACTTTGATTTTTAAGATTAAATATACCCATGCTTTATCATCAACAACTTGAACGTACTTGAAAGTAAATAGAAATGCCAACAAGTAGATCAATGTCGTAGTAAATTGATAATAAATGTAATAAAAAATATTAAATAAATGAATTGGGATATTAAGTAAAGGAATGAATAAAATTAGTGGTATGCAGATGAATTGGGAATACATAAAGGAAGAATACACCAGGAAGTATGGAAACCATGTTGTCACTCTTGAAACTCTAGAATTGAATATTGTAATTGGAAATTAACTGGAATTATAAATTAGGATTCAACTACTCAAGGGAAAAAATATACTTCTCGATTAAGGAAGTAAATTATGGTGACTTATCTAGTGACATCTCTAGTGACCCTCTGGTGACATCTTTGATGACTCTTTAGTAATAGAATATCTAATGATTGAATATCAGGTGATGGAATATATGGTGATTCAATATTTAAAAACTAAATTTTCTGGATAGATGCCCTTGTTTTGAGGTGAGGTATGGTCATATAAATCACTCATCTCAAAAGAAAAGGATTAAATTTACCATGTGTAACATATAAAAATAAGATTAATCATTTTAATCATTGAAATTATAGTTGTAACACATGTATGTGACTATAGAAATATATCATCACATAAGCCTCGATAAGAATATGTAGCCCATGTGAGTGTGTGATAGAATAATGGAGGTATGAAAATCCAAGACAACCTAAAAATAGAATCATTTGTTCATTTATAACTATAGTTTTCATCAAATTGAGCTCTAAGAGAGGAGATATGGTGGCCATATGACCTATGATTCTTATCCAACTAGAGTGTGTTCATGCTCGTGTCCTAGCCAAGGAGGCTATAGAGATGGTAAGTAATAAAATTGAAGTTTTTCCTCTATTTTCAAGTGATTGTAATTTTTTATATAAAATGTATAGAACATAAAAACTAGGAATATTTAGAAATTTTAGGGATTTTATCAAATCTGGTCAGTTTTAGATGATTAAGTTCATCTTTTTCCAATTATGGTCAAGGACCCAAGATTTTAGACATGACTATGGCCCTATTTCCATGATTATGGTCATAATAGTTGCATATTTTTGCCAATTCTAGTCATTGAGAGCTAATTTTTAATTTTTTTATGTATTTTCATTATTTCTTGTAGTTTTATTATGTTTTTATTGAGTTATGGTGTATATTGTGTTTATTTATCAGGAGTAGAGAGCCAATGATGTAGAGGCTCGAGTGAGATAGTTAGAGGCTCAACTAGCTAGAGTAGGTGTAGGTAAAGGATTAGGAATAAGATCAAGAACAAGTGGAACATCGATGATACCACTTATGGTACCACCCATGGCACTAATAGGTGGATATGGAGGTATCACAAAGGATCTTATGATATAACTGATACTAGTACATGCCATGCATACACAATCCTTGGCTCAATTATCTTGATATGATGAGTAAGAATACCTAGAGCAAGATCATAGTGATAAAGATAAGCCATATAGTATAAAAAATTAGTGGCATCTGATGTGGATGAGAATAATAGGGCTAGAGGTAAATATAGGCATAGAGATAAAGATTTAGGTAGAGATGAGTACTTTTTACGTTGTGGAAGGTGATCATATGTATGGGTCATGTGACTCATTTTTTGATGTATGTGACAAAATATGGTTTTTGACACACACACACACACACACACACACACACACACACACACACACACATATATGTCTTTGATTTCTCTATTTATTCATTTATTTCTATGTGCTTAGCCAAAAGATGTGTATAATGTAATATGGAATGGAACAAATAAAAAGGTAAATGTAACACGCAAATGTAAATATAAATTAGAATATATGATGATTAAATACCTAATTTGCAATGAAATATGTGTGTACATTGAAACTCATAGTAAGTAGGCTAAGGCATTAACCAATTATATGTGTAAGATTAGAGTATCAAAATGGATAATCCATGGATAAATAGTCAACATAATCTTAAAATAAGTAGTTAAGGATCCCATCAAATCATTGTTCTTGAAATAAAAATATTTGGCACATTGATATGTTTCATTGATATCAAACTGTAGAGTAATTTTTTACTCTACGTTGTTTTTAAATTTTCAGTCGAGCACTGCAGTTTTGGTTCCCACATACCTTGGTCATGGCAGCAGAGTTTTGGAGTAGAGCACGGGTTTATTTTTCGTCTAAGTGTCAAAGTGCAGCGGAAGCTACCAAGTGGTGTAATCCGAGCACGGGTTCTTGTTCCCCTTTTTTGTTTCCTTTGTTTCATTTTTGCCTAAGTGTTGAATTCGAGCAAAAGCCACCAAGTGTCACTTTCCAAAACACGGAGTTGGCCAGCTGGCATCGTCTGAGACACTTTTCATAATTTCTAGGAAAGCCGTAGATCGTGCCACATATCCAATAGCAGTTAATTGAAATGCACCACGTGTCAGCATCCACGTCTCATATCGACACCCACATTTCATTCTATTTTTTGGCAAAGACTTTCAACGAGCTAAGCAGTAAGATCAGGTAGAAAGCACCAGGTCGTAGTCGCAGAAGGCCCTAGACTACCTTTTTTAGAGGAAAGTGGAAGTCACCATGTGTCGGCATTTGAGAGACTTTGGTTCAATGCCTAGGTTCAATGCTTTGGTTCAATGCAGAAAGGCATCGTTTCATTTTGTTTAAGTGCCGAAGAGCAATGGATGCTGCCAAGTGTCACTCTCTGAGCCCCTTTCTACTCCATCCCCAAAAGTAGTGGAAGATGCCACATACCCCTAGTAAGAGAAGTGAAAGATGCCACGTATCTCCCCAAGAATAGTGGAGGCCACCACGTGTCAAATTTTGAGACCATCTTCAAGCTTCATTGCCAAATAAAGATTGTGATGGGTCCCGAGTGTTACTTCAAAGGTCTGTGGAAGCGCCAAGTGTCAACATGTGAAGACTGCCACGTGCATCCATCCCCCTTTTAAAAAAGTTGCTCGAGCAAGGAATGCGGTGAGTTTTATTTTGTTAAAAATGCTAAGTATCGAAGAAGCAGATTGTGACAAGTGTCGAAGGCAGAGCATTCCTGAGCAAAATATAGAGAAGGCAAAAAGTGCCAAGTGTCATTCTCCAGTGCCTTCTAAGAAATAAAGAGAATTTTTGGGGATTGACTAAGTGTCCTCTTTCATTTCAATATAATAGAGTGTCTGTCTATCTATTATAGCAAAGTGAGATAGAGGGAAACTCGGTGGGAGTTATTCCTGGTAGATGGAATAGTTTGTCGGGTATATTTTTGGGGCCTGCAAGCATTAAAAGGGCCATTTGTTTGTCCCTTGTAAGTGGAGGAGAATGGACAGTTGCGTGGCTAAACAGGTGATGGTCAAGAAATTCAGGCACAAAAGGAGGTACTAGTCATGGATCACCATACCGCAATCAGAGCAGCTGCCCTATTCCAGCATGGCCCTTCTTGATAAGACTAGGATACATCCAAGCCATTGAAGGCACCGTCTATTTGTCCCCTGTGAGTTAAGGGTGGAGTAGAATTGCATGGGAAAAGGGATGATGGAACGAGACATCTGAGGCTATAAAAAGAGAGATATTGATTTTAAAAGGGGGGAACTATCTATAGTTTAGACTTTCTATAGTTTTTAACCAGTAATATCATTTACTTGTCTCATTTTTTTGAGTTGTAAAGTTAATATAACTGTGCATGTTTCTATGCCTTTTTATGTGGCTGAATGAATTAAGAAGATTGAACTCTATGCCTTGGTTGATGTTATCTGTGTTATTTGCAAAAGGATTCTATACTGTAGATTTTCTAGAGTTGTGATTAGAAATGTCATTTTCTTTTGTCTCATTTTCTTGAATCAAAAGATCTACATAACTGTACGTGTTTTTGCACCTCTTATGTGATTGGAAGATTCTTATTAAGAAGATTGAACACTATGCCTTTGTTGACATTTTCTGTATCTTAGCAAAAGAAGCCCCTGTTGTGAGCCCCTGTTTCTATCATTTTGATCTTTTACATTGATCATGCACTTGTCTGCTCTTAAATGTAATTGAAACCTACATATAGTCTCACTGTGCTTAGGTTAGGATTAGGAATACACTCAGGCGCATCACCATAGTTAGGTTTCATTTCCTACATTTGTGTTTTTATCTAATTTTCTATCCCTTTTCCCCAACAATTGATACAAAAGAAGAGACCAGCTTCTCCAAAATCTGGAGGTTGTTTCAAGCCGCAATATCCCACAGCTTGAAACTTCCCATTATTGATTGATTAGAATCAAGCGCAATTTTCATCATCAATAGTTTTTGGCACGCCTGGTGGGACCAATTTTTCAAGGAGCTGAAGAATTTTTGGTGCGTTCTTCGGCCAATTAGCCTTTGGAGGTTTTTGTTTTATCAACACCAACGATGGCTCTGAGTCAAATCAGTCGATTAAGCAGTCCTGGTCTCATCAAGAAATAACCGTTTGGTATGTATAATTCTATTACTCATAGCTATGAGTCTTATTCTCCTTCATATATTTTTAATCAAGATCAAGTTTCTCCCAGAATCACGGATGCATATGGTCATGAGTTTTTCCCTTCATAGGTCCAATATGACTAGCTTCAGCCCTGTCATGAGCTATACTAGTCTTATGCCCAGTCTCCCCAATGTGTCACATCCCATGCTCAACCGAATCTTATTTTCACCTTCAAAAAAGCATTATTTGGATATAAAAAATATGTATTGGAGCTCAAAAATAGAAGGAGATGTGGCCAAGAAATTCCTAATCATGTCATCCATCAAGTAAGGGATGCAGTAGATCTGATGAAAAGTGAGTGGGATCCCATTGAAAGAGCAAATTGGCAAAAGCTTACATATGAGATGTTGGATGTGTGTGGCTTGATTTCATTTCTAGAAGAGAAGCTAAGCATTCATGAGAGACAACCTTACCAAGTCTATCAACCTGCACATTCACTGCCACAAGTTTTATATCAAATGTACACAACCCCTGCTCATGAGCCAAATCAAACTTGTCAAGGTTGTTTCCCCAATAATGTCGAGTCTATATTGGCAGCAAGGGAAGTGGACTCTAAACCCTCACTTTCCCCTCAAGTCCCTCTCACCATTCCTCAAGAAGCTTCTTGCCTTTCATCTCAGCCTTCATACACTCCCCACTCCTATGATGATTCCTACGAACTCCAAGAAAAACTTTTTAAAGAAAATCTAGCTAAGCAAGTTGAGGAATTAGAGGCAAAGATGAGATTGCTTAGAGATAGAGAGATAGAGCTTTCAGACCTTAAAGGGGAGCCTATGCCAAAATATACCTCTTATACCAATCCTCAGGTCCTTTAGCATGATGACAAGATTCCAAGTTGGAAGAAAGATCATAAATCAGTTGAAAACTTTGAAGAAGAGTATACTCTGTTCATGGCTAGTCAGGAAGATTTCATGACAAATGAAGAGGAAATCACCATAGGTACCCCCTTTGATGAACAAGAGGACAAGTCACAAGCTTTTTCCTTAACCTATGATGAGGAAGAGATCATTTTTGACTTTTTCCTCACTTTGCAAGAAGATATGAAGGAGCATGGACACTTGCTTGATCAAGTCATTGGGACAGGTGATACTATTCTTCAAGGAGGCCATGAACTAGCCAAATGTGGAGAAGACAACATCAAGACTCAGCTAAATATGCAGAGGGGATGCCAGCTTTTGGATTTATCCTTTCAAGAGGTTGAAGTCATCAAGGTGCATGATGATGCAATAGAACCCAAAAATGAGGCAGAAGGAGATAAGCCAAAAGATGATGGATATCAAAAGACACAGAGTGGAGAACCAACAGCCATCGATTTCTTGATGAGACATGATAGCATGAAGAACCAGTATTTGATAGGCTTTCAAGAACAAGAAGAACTTATGGATGTCAAAAGCATGTTTGACTCAGACCCACTCAAATGCAGGCAAATCTGTGTGGCCTACACAGAGGACATTTCACCAAAGATATACCCATTTTAATCACTTGTATGGCAACATAAGTTGGCTTGTCATAAAGAAGACGTTATAAATTTTGTTTTTGATCCTGGAGGGAGATAAGGATGCTTAATTAATGTAGTTAGGTAGTTTCCCATTCCCGCATTGTTTTTGTTTTTCATTGTTGTTTTCCTGCTTTCCTTTTAAATAAGTGTTTTAAACACAGAGTTGGTGTCTTAGAAAGTTTTAATTCTTTAAATTTTTGCCACATTAAATGCTTCCCAAATCTTTTGAAATCTCTAAGGTACCTTGCGCCGCAACTTACATAACATGTCCACCTCACTATTTCTCAAAGATTGAGTAGGATCTGCTAACGATCATTTGAATTTAATGCTATTTGAGACTTGATAGGCCCATAAATATCCCTTAGCAAGATTTAAAGTTTAAAAATTCTCAAGCATTCCTGCACCTGCAAAAATATCTTGCTCATTGCGATTTTTAGTGCATATTAAAATTTGCTTCAACAAGCATGTTTATGTCTAGCACAAGGTTCATACCAGGTATTACATAAAAGATATAGAGATGGTGGGAACATCATCTTCACAACAAGGAGCTAGGACACTTGGATCTCTTGATAGGTTGCTGGCTAGTAAATCACATGCTGCAGCTCCTGTGCAACCATCGAGAAGCTATCTGAGAACCAGAATCCTAGGAGTTAGTCAAGCCAGTGACCCCTCAAAGGTAAAGGATTACACAGATGAAATCATGGACCTGATCTTGCAAAGAACTAGTAGCAAGAATCTTAGAGAAGGGGCACACCAAAGGTGTCTTCTAAGGGCCAGAGCAGGGCAATACGAGACATTTGAAATGAGGATATGGACCTCACAACTGGCTCAATTCATTATCCTAGCTGTGCATCCATGCCTTGATTTGATTGAATTATGCGTAGACTTGCTCCGTGCACCATCTTGCACCATTTAATAGGGTCCCTTCATGCTACAAATCACACCACAAGCTATCATGGACATGCTAGCCCTGCATTATGACAATACTACTACATTCCCCACTATTGATAGGATGTAGAGAATGTGGGCGAATGTCAATACTCAGACAAGGTTTTTGAGGTCTGAGTTACAAATGGCCGATGGTGATACAATGATACCCATGCTCCCTGCACCAAGAACTCAGTTCGCACCAGCTAGCCAAGACGCACTGTCAATGATGGCTCTCATCTTTGGCATGAAGGATGACATGGTGGTATATGCAGAGCAAATGGCCATCCTTTTTAGGCTAAATACAGTTGATAAGATGTAGGAGTATCGACTTGACTTCTTGGAACACATCGCCTTTTCAATAGTGGAACAGCTGACCCAGTTCAGATCAAAAGGGGTATTCAGGTATTCCTCTTATTTGTTCCATCTCATACTGTATCAAAACCCTGACCTTTTCACCTGACATATGAATTTGAGCCTGTATGACCCAATTTTTGACCCCCAAAGGACCATTCTTGTGTCAGCATGGACACACATTTTATCAAGAACTAGTGACTTGTATGATTTTTGGAAACTATTCGTTACCCCCATTCTTTGTTGCCTTAGCCCTAAACCTATCATAAATAGGTTATTTCCAAGTGTTATGAACCTCTTGGTCAGTTGTCCAATCCCATGTGACTTCTATTTTGGGTCCCATCACATGATCATAAGGGTTCATGGATTATGTGGGGAACCAGTGTTGCTATTGAAGACTTTAACTCTTAGGTTGGCATTCCTAAAAGTCACCAGGCATGTGTCGGTAGTTGACAACGAATATGGCTCTAGGAAGAAGAAGAATAAAATATACAATCTCTCATGGATGGCAGACAACATGAGCCTAGAAGCCAAAGATGCTGAGACAGTGTTGCTGAGAAAGCTGGCCCTGGGGTTACTATTAGTCAAAGACAAATGGGTTTACGACCCAAGTGATTACATAGCTTCCTTGGTAAGGACCAATAGGATTGGGGCCAGGATTGCACATGAAGGCCACCCTTTTTGGGAGACTAGAAAAAACCCCATAGAAGATACTCCTAGTCTCTATTTTGAATTGACAAATTTGCCCCTACCATAGAATAGGCCATGGGAAACCTTATATGATAAATAGAGGGATTATGATCCCAAAGTTAGGATGACTTCTAGTTTGAGAAGGACATTAAATAATAAAGGTTGGGATGCAGAGAAGATTGAGGCCTATTGGAAATATAGGCAAGAAATTTCTCAAACCACCCATGCTTTCAGAAGCATGGATTCAGATGAAAGATGGGAGGAACTCTAGGATGAGTGTCATCCCTCCCCTGCATCTAGCCCAGAAACAAGCTAATTGCTGACACTCGGGATAGAGCAGGAAGCTAGAGCGGGACCAAGCTAGCAACCGCAAGCCTCAGAGTAAGCTGCAGCTGCAGTCACTACATCAACCTGACCCCAGCCTCTTAGTGCCATGAAACAACAAAAGAGTGTGGTGTCTTCACCACCAAAATCTTCCCCATCATCGAAAGTGATTGAAATCCCCAGTTCTCCACATGCACCATTGGCAACATAAGATGTAGAAGGGAAGTCGATGTAACCAGAATTAGAGACACCCAGGAAAAGAAAGAGGGTGCAGTTCCATTTTGATTCAGAGGAGGAAGAGGAACCTTCATAGCGCCAAGTGCAAAGCACTATAATTCCCCCTCAGGTAAGTATTACTCCTCCTCCCCCCTCTCAGTCTATTCCTTCCCCTATCGGCATGATGCCTCCACCTAGCCAAATGGCACCTCCTATCACCTCTGCCATCCCCATTTCACAATTCACCCCATCCTTGGTGCCTCAAGCCCTAACATTACCCCATTTCTCCCCCTCTATTCCCAAAAATATGCCCCTTCATCTCACCCCTAGCCAGCCACTGGCTATCCAATATGGCCTGCCACAAGGATATCCTTTTGTGAGAGGATACATTGCATCCCCTTCCAGCTTCCAGACGCACGTTGATGCTAATAGGAAGGCAAGAGAAGCCTAGTTGGAGAAAAAGAGAACTAAAGAGAACAAAGCATCGATTATCCCACACATGTGGTCATAATTTGACCCTATTTAGTAGCATTTGACGGTGACCCATTTGTCACCTAACATTGTCAAGCTGAGCGAGCAAATGCAACCAGAGGATTATACAATGAACACAACGGCCATTGATATGTCCCTCTTCAGGCCCCAAGATAAAGTTGAGCTGTTGATAGAATCCACTTCTATGGTCATGAAAGATTATTTGAAAATATCAAGAAGACTACAGAAGATGGAGGCCGATTTGGCCAAAGAAAAGGCAAACTATAGCAGTTTGGCCAAAGAAATAAATAAGAGAGATAATGAAATAGCAAGCCTGAATAAATAGTTGCAAGATATTTTTTCCCTTTAGACTCATCAGGCAGTCCAGGCCCAGAACAATTCATTAAAAGTAGAGCTCACACTTGCAAAAGATGCAGCAATAGCCCTTAGGCGAGAGAAAGCAGCATTACAAGGAAGATTTGAAGGACTTTAGCTGCAAGTTACCTAATCGTAGCAGAAGCTATTGAATGAACAAAACAAGGCTATGGCTTGTCAAGCCCATTTCTAAGTGGAGCAACAAAAAGCAGTGCAACTGACGCTAGAACTAACTAATAGGCCACAAGGTGTAGGAGTGATAAAAATGGTGAAGGAGCTCCATGAGTCAACATGGAAAAGAATCTCCTCAAAGATTATCCATCTTAGGCCATCTCTCACCTTCCTACTCAATGCACAGCAATTGTGTGAGAAGGTGGAAGATTCAGTGCAAAACACTCTGGCTACGGTCTCCAACAGAGTCACAAACTCCCAAACCTTGTTGCAAAAGCTCTACGATGCAATGGATGTGACATTGGTAGCCACAGGAATCACTGACAGAATGGTCATCGTGAAATGGGTCAATGAGGTGCTCAGTTGTAATGCCGTGGGCAACAATTGCAAAGAGCTTCTCGAAGTCGTGAAAGAAGGCATTGACGAGATGAGACAACATATTGAAGATCTGGTGCAATTAGGCCTTCCTTCTCCATTTTCAAATGCCAACACAGTGCTGATGGTTGATCAAATTGAACCATTGCTGCTGGCCAAACAGAGGGATCAAATAGTTTTCTAAGACTTGCGGGATGATTCCTCAATCTTAGAAGTTGAAGCTGTTCTAGTTCCTGTTTCCCAGCTAGAATTCAAATTGAAAGCTATAGTCTAGATTCTATAAACTTTTTTACACAAGGATATCATTAACCTTGATCTAGCTTTCATTGAATTGTAGGACAAGCAAGGGTTATTTGACCATGAATGGTCCATCTACTAGACAACACTTTTAAAGCTGTAAAATTTTGAAATTTTGATAGAGCGGGAGTCGGGTTTCTTTTTGAGCAGGCTTAAAAGTCCTGGGGGTCACCAGTAATTGTAGAGTAATTTTTTACTCTACGGTGTTTTTAAATTTTCATTCGAGCACTGTAATTTCAGTTCCCGCATACCTTGGTCATGGCAGCAGAGTTTTGGAGCAGAGCATGAGTTTCATTTTTGTCTAAGTGTCGAAGTGTAGCAAAAGTTGCCAAGTGGCATAATCTAAGCACGAGTTCTTGTTCCCCTTTTTTGTTTCCTTCCTTTCATTTTTTCCTAAGTGTTGAATTCAAGCAAAAGTCACCAAGTGTCACTTTTCGAAACACGGAGCCAGCCAGCTGACATCGTTTGAGACACTTTTCATAATTTTCAATAAAGCCATAGATCATGCCACATATCCAATAACAGCTAAGCAGAATGCACCACGTGTTAGAATCTGTGTCTCATATTGGCACCCACATTTCATTTTATTTTTTGGAAAAGACTTTCAACGAGCTAAGCAACAGGATCAGGCAGAAAGCATCAGGTGGCAGTTGTGGAAGGCCCTAGACTACCTTTTTCAAAGGAAAGCAGAAGTCACCACGTGTCGGCATCTGAGAGACTTTGGTTCAATGCCTAGGTTCAACACGAAAAGGCATCATTTCATTTTGTTTAAGTTCCAAAGAGAAGTGGATGCTACCAAGTGTCACTCTCTGAGCCCCTTTCTACTCCATCCCTGAAAGCAAAAAAAGATGCCACATACCCCTAGTAGGAGAAGTGAAAGATGCCACGTATCTCCCCAAGAATAGTGGAGGCCACCATGTGTCAACTTTTGAGACCATCTTCAAGCTTCATTGCCAAATAAATATTGTGATGGGTCCTGAGTGTTACTTCAAAGGTCTGTGGAATCGCCAAGTGTCAACATGCAAAGACTGCCGCGTGCATCCATCCCCCTTTTAAAAAAGTTGCTCAGGCAAATAACGCGATGAGTTTTATTTTGTTAAAACTACTAAGTATCAAAGAAGCAGATTATGACAGGTGTCAAAGGTGGAGCATTATTGAGCAGAATATAGAGAAGGTAGAAAGTGCCAAGTGTCATTCTCCAGTGCCTTTTAAGTAATAAAGAGAATTTTTGGGGATTGACTAAGTGTCCTCTTCTATTTTAATAGAACATAGTGTCCATCTATCTATTACAAGAAAGTGAGATGGAGGGAAACTCGATGGGAGTTATTCCTGGTAGATGGAATAGTTTGTCGGGTAGATTTTTGGGGCCTGCAAGCATTAAAAGGGCCATTTGTTTGTCCCCTATAAGTGGAAGAGAATGGACAGTTGTGTGGCTAAATAGGTGATGGTGAGGAAATTCAGGCATGAAAGGAGGTACTAGTCATGGATCACCATACCACAGTCTAAGCAGCCACCTTGTTCTAGCATGGCCCTTCTTGATAAGACCAAGATACATCCAAGGCATTGAAGGCACCATCTATTTGTCCCCTATGAGTTAAGGACAGAGTAGAATTGTGCGGGAAAAGGGATGATGGAATGAGACATCCGAGGCTATAAAAGGAGAGATATCAATTGTAAAAGGGGGGGGGAACTTTCTATAGTTTAGACTTTCTAGAGTTTTTAACTAGTAATATCATTTGCTTTTTTCTCATTTTCTTGAGTTGTAAAGTTAATATAACTGTGCATGTTTCTATGCCTTTTTATGTGGCTGAATGAATTAAGAAGATTGAACTCTATGCCTTGGTTGATGTTATCTATGTTATTTGCAAAAGGATTCTATACTGTAGATTTTCTAGAGTTGTGATTAGGAATGTCATTTGCTTTTGACACATTTTATTGAATTAGAAGTTCTACATAACTGTACATGTTTCTGCGCCTCTTATGTGATTGGAAGATTCTTATTAAGAAGATTGAACACTATGCCTTTGTTGACATTTTCTATATCTCAGAAAAATAAGCCCCTGTTGTGAGCCCCTGTTTCTATCATTTTGATCTTTTACATTGATCATGCACTTATCTACTCTTAAATGTAATTGAAACCTACATATAGTCTCCCTGTGCTCAGGTTAGGATTAGGATTACACTCAGGTGCATCACCATATTTAGGTTTCATTTCCTAAATTTGTGTTTCTATCTAATTTCCTATCCCTTTTCCCCAACAATTGATACAAAAGAAGAGACCAGCTTCTCTAAAATCTGGAGGTTGTTTCAAGCCGCAATATCCCACAACTTGAAACTTCCCATTGTTGATTGATTAGAATCAAGCGTAATTTTCATCATCAACACAAAAATCTTTGGAGATGGAGTAGTGTTGGTATAAATTTAGGCCACTTTTGTATTTCTTGGTTTTATGACTTGCCCAATAAGAAGCGACACAAATTTGCCAAAAAATGGAGAATTCATTATTAAGATGGTGATTTTCCTTTATGTTTGAGAGGGGAAAATCCCTTATAGTATATGTGTATGTTTTGGTTTATTATGCAATTTATACCAGAAAGCACAACAAATAAAAAAATATGAGAAGTGGTAGAAGTTGAGTATGGATGGAGAAAATATAGAGAATCACCAGAATAAATTGTAAACAAATAAAAGGGATGAATTTTTTTCCTCTCACACATAAATGGACACAAGATCAATAAATATGACAGTAATAAAAGGTTGGCTAAGATGCACAAAGTCTCCTTAAAACTTGGATTAGGTACACTTGGTACAATGCCCATACACATGGTTTTCAACATAGTCTAGAAATGTTGTGAGTTACACAACCAATCAAAGTAATTTTTTTTTTATGGATTCTCTATCTATGAATATAATTAAAGGATTAAAAAAAAAGAGCATCAAAACCCACAAAGCTAAAGATCGATATCATCCACTTTATTTCATTTCATTTCTCAAATATAGAAAGTTACATAACCCACACACAAAGTTGTAGCCATCTCTTCCCCAAGATATTGAAATAAATAAGAAACCTTATACAATTTCCATTTCTACTATTTATATAGATAAGAGGGAATGGGTCGACCTTTCATATTCCACTAACTTTTGGCATTCAAAATTTTATTCTATTCTATTTTATATTTATATTTCACTTTTCTTGTGTCTGTGATAGACCTTGTCAAGCCCATGGAGTCTGTTGAGCACACATGGCACTTATGTAACTCAACGCTCTATGACCTTATCATCTCTATCAAGCTTAATCAACACCTTGATCACTTTAAAACACTTGTGAGATTTTTTTCCTTACCCTATTAGTGACATAAGGCCCATCAAAAACTTATAGAACCTTGAAAATTGAGACCACAATAGGCTCATCAGACTTCATAGGAACTTTGGGAACTATATAAAATTATCTAGACCATATATATGCCATTGGGACCATCAATCACTTTAATAACTACAATAACTAAGACCAAGTTAGGACTAATGGTGATTAGCAACACCTCGAGAACTAAGACCAAATTGGATCTATCAAAATTACTTTACACCTTAAGAACCAAGACTAAATCAGGTTTTTCTCCTAAAAATTACCAAGGTTATGAGGTACATGATGAAATTTATATTCCAATTTTTTAAAATAAAAATTTATTAGATTTACTTGATCTACGCAATGGAATACAAATTGAGAGTGTATGATGAGATCAAAATTCTAGCAGAGATTATAGGAGCTTTGAATAAGTTTGCCAAACCTTGTCCATTAGGATATGGAGTCAACATCCTTATTCTTAAAAATTTAAACTACCCCTTTCCTTGATTTATCTAAAATCACATTTTAGA
Organism: Torreya grandis; assembly: GCA_037957365.1. Classification (NCBI taxonomy): domain Eukaryota; kingdom Viridiplantae; phylum Streptophyta; class Pinopsida; order Cupressales; family Taxaceae; genus Torreya; species Torreya grandis. Next base: position 900,045 of record JARHVA010004345.1, on the reverse strand, counting down.
AGCACAATTGGGGATGATATCATGAAATGTAAAATTTCACAACTAGAAATATTTGGTTCTTTAGGTTCACTCATTTCTCTAACAATCTAATCGATGATATAATTTTATTTAGGAACCCACTTAAGTACCTTTTTATATGTAACTAAATCCAATTTAGGATGTTTCCAATATTTCTTTGCATTTTTTCTATATCATTGAATTGGAACCATATCACCTTGAATTTAAAAATATATGATCATTTATAATATCAAGTGTGACAACATCATTTGTAACCATGGATCTCCTAATATAGTATCATATTGCATCAAGTTTGGCATGAAATAAATAAATTTAGAGAATGTTTGTGGAAAAATTAATACATATAACTTAATATGTCCCAATATTACATGTTCAGTCATAGAAGGTGATATTTGAGTTAAATTTTTTGTATTGTATCTAAGTGCCTTTAGGAAATAAAGAGTACACATATTGAATTGAGCTTTGTCATCTACCATGATTTAATTTATTTGTTTTCTTTCTATAAAATCAATAATGACCAAATGTTCCATATGTAAATAATGAGTGATTATAGGATCATTTTAGTCAAGATTAGAATAATGTCATGCTTAGGTGATTCTATCTTAGGATTTTTAATTTCTTCTTGTGATTTATTACATGATATATCAAGTTAAACAATACAAAAATATTTAAGAGCTTAAATATTATATATTAAATTAAGGCATTTATTATTTGTATGTCCTTTGATTCTATGATATTCAAAAAATTCACTTCCATTATAACCTCTTAGTAAATGTTTCAAATCATAATGTCTAATGGATGGTAACATAATCAATTGCATATCAAGTAATTTGTTCAATATTCCACTTTGATCTTCAAATAACCTTAGATATTTTTGAAATCCATTAAAAGGAGGCATAGGATTCTTTGTGAGTGTCACTCTATCATTATCCAATGGTATATATTTATTCTTGGTATGGCACATGGATTTCATTTAGGTTTAGAGAAGTAGAAAAAGATGATGTATGAGTCTAATTTGATGGTATATTATTTTACTCAAGTTCTATGGCAACATAAGAAAGATAATAAAAATATGGATAATCATTGTCAAGTATTTTGTCTTTGAATGCAGGTGTTTTTACTCATTTTTATATTTAGATGATATAAATAACATAAAAATATTGAAATTCAAATTATACAAGACAAGGTATAAAATATACAATAAGAATGCTAAAGAGAGATTGATTACACTTATTATTATAAAAATGGCCAAAAAAAGAGGGAAGAGAAAGAACTTTTCTAATTTTTTGATCTGCATTTCTCACTACTTATTTTACAGTCTTTTTAAATGTTCTATAATAGCTCTCTAACTACCCAACTTAAGAAATAAACTATCAAAAGTTGCACATATGCTACTAACATAACCTAGACACCTATGGTGACTGGTACTATCCACTATTTTTTGACACTATAAAGGTTGATTGTGTCAATATGTTCTACCAAAAATCATAATGCCTACCTTTTGTAGATGATTTTTATATGATTTCTTAACCTTGGTCTTGTGATTGGATCCTAATTTTTCTTGTATTTGGCTTGAAACCCTAGCTTCACTTTCAACACAAGAAAGACTTGAAAAATGGGGTAAGGAAGATGGGTTAAACAACCCCAACCACTCCTTGCTACATGCTTAAGTGTTACCTATGTTACAATACTTCAAAGAGGGTTCAAACTACATGTACTTCTCCCACTTAGGTGTGTACGTGCTTAATCATGACCCACTAGAATGCAATTCAATGCTTTGGATTTTGACACTTGACAATATACAACTTTGAGATTATGTTTGTATTTAGGCTTGGATTTACAACTAATCCCTTGAGGGGTTTTCATATTTTAATAATTTTGGATAATGTCTCAAGGGTGTGAAAATAGATTCCTCAATGTCTATGCTGAATAGTGACCAAATAGCCCATATCCTAAGACCTTATAATTGATTTGTATTTATTTATGAATATTTGATATTTTTCCCATAATCAACATAGGAAACATGATTAGGCTGACCCAAGGAAGATGTTTGAATTTTAAAAGTAATTGTTAGGGGTTCTTGGTCATTTTCACAAAATATGGACACCTATGGTAACTGTAACTATCTGAATATTGTTGGTACTGTCTAGAGAGGGAAAATTAGTGATCCTAAATATAGCAATAGACTACTTAGAATTATAAAGTGTTCTAGCATAGAATAAGGAGATATTGATACTAAATGATATAAATTGGGTTCTCCAAGTCAATAGATAACTAAACAAATAGGGGAAAGTGTGTATGATAGTAAAATGTGTATACATAAGTCATGTATGTAAAATATATGTCAAAGCTAATGATTTTTAAGTGTATGGTACCAAATTTAGTTGTCTACAAATGCCCCATTTCCATCTAGTATTGAAAATTCTAGATTAAAAGGATAAAACAAATAAATTTGGTACTTAAGTGTAACTGCACTTGGTGTTCCAGGTATGCCCAAAATATTCAACTTGATCCATGAAAAACCTAAAAGTAAACATGTAGAAATCAATCTACTCTCATGATATAAAAATTGAAATAATCTATATCATTAAACTATTTTTAATTGAAAAATCAAAGAATGAGTACACATGTGAGTATGTAAACTAAACTACCATTTAAACTCATTTGGATAATTCTATGGTGTGATTATGCTCCAATGAAAGGTATCTACTAAAAACATGGGTTGAGAAGTATAAATGGCTCAACCCATATTGGAAAAGGAGAAGTGTTATTTGATTGATGTAGAACCTCAACTACATTACTTAAAATATCATCATAACTCTTTTATTGGAACCCTAAAATATGTTTGTATGTAAAAGTGGAGACCTGAAACAAGTTTATATATAAAAGGATCGATTGTTGTAGGTAAATTATGGACCCAGATTGCTTACGTAGTACCATCAATCCATGATATACAAAAGGAAAAGTGTTTTGCATGAATAACATCCATGCCTTAATTTGATCCACTCGTACTTCAAAGTGATATACAATTTGATCCTCCATCCATCATAATTCATTGAATGCCTCAACTTGTTCCTCATAATAATGTATAATGCCCCATATGTGTCCCAATATTCTAAATCTAACCCATTTGAATCACCTAATCTGACACAATCTACTCAATCTATCCCATATAAATCACATAATTTATCCCACAATGGGAACTATATGCCTGTCATGGCCTGAATCTTTAAGACAAGCCCAATGGATACTCTCCTTCTGATATGAGGAAGGGATGAATCTTGTGAATCACTCATATTAAAATAATGAGATAAGTTCACTATGTGTTATATATTAAAATATAATCATGCAAGATATGTACACAAACATTATAAGATATGTCATTATATAAATTAAGATAATTCAAGAACATATGAAACATATAATCCAAGTCAATGACATATAAGCATTAATGTCTAGTAAATGTGATAATTAAGCACATAATAGTATGAGTCATAATAGATGCATGATATAAATCATGGAATAACACACAATTAAAGTATGCATGATAGAAAGCATGATATTTATATTATATTAATATTCATATATTTAACCATGCACACACACAATATCATGATCAAGCAACACACAAGTAAATAAGACATGACACAACTCTTACCCAACACATACACAACATGATCATGATTTAGATTAGAGGATCCTATGACACATACTAACACATGATGTGACAAAAAATAATCAATACACTCATAGAACATGCAATATATCATACATCAATGAAAAAATATCATAATCATCCATATTAAAGGTATGAAGAAAGCAATGTTAGTCCACATAATCCATCAATGCCATCATCTAGTATAGAAAATCACCATATCTATATAGAATAGCACCCTAAATCTTATACAGAAAAGCAATCCATGTACATTCTATAATGATCAATGGATCATTATAAAAATATACAACTTGATAAGTGTACAAAGATGTTGCTAGTATAAGCATTGCCCCAATAGAGAAAGGTATACCTTGGGTATAAGGAATATTCCACATCTATATATTTACATATACCATATGTAATTTGTATGTCTTTCATCCCTCTCATGTATACCATGAAAATTATGTGCATATAAATTAGATATGTAATTCACCAAATATAAGATAGATAAAATTAATCAATCATGTATACCAATAAAGCATGTCATACATAAGTCCTAGTTTTGAATTTTTTGAATATATATATATATATATATATATATATATATATATATATATATATATATATATATATATATATATATATATATATATATATATATATATATTTTAAATTTATTGAAATATGTTCATAATAAACAATGATCCCATCAATTTCATATTTATTTTATGACCAACCATGCATATAAAACATGTCATCTTCACTTTTTACTTTATGCTAATTCAAGTTCTAGCCCATGAGTAAGTGTATTATAAGGAAATAAATTTGGTGCTTAACCCATAAGCAATGCTAAATCAGTAAGCACACTTATGATTTAATTTGCATAAGTTACTTGTGTTAAACCTACTTGATATAATTCATATAGTGATATTTGACCCATGGTAATACTTGGAGATTATTTCTTGTATATGTCATAATCATCAACATCCATTAAGTCAGATGTGTCACTCTAACAATCTTATGTATTTATAATAGGGTATGCATAACTAACCACACCTTATTTTTCTATTAATTTATTTTATCTTCTATACTCTTCAATATATTCCTCAACATGATTATAATGTTCATGACTAGATAGCTGTGAAGATGTAATTGCACTCTCCATATGATGAATTTATTTATTTTATTCCATGTATGAAGTAAAATTTATGGTTTTATCCTTGGAAACCATGTTTTTAACATTAGTATTCTTAGGTACATATTGTTTATGAACTTACTTCTCATATTTATTATACAAATCTTTTTTTTTAACCTTTGTTATAGTAATTAGGTATTGGGAGATTTAACCATGATTTTAGTGGGTTGCTGAATATTAGAAGGTGTGCTTGAATTTGGTGGTGATTTAATAGATGTAACCAATGTAGGGTCATAACTATCAATTATATATTATATTATATTTTTAAAATACCAATATTTATCTGTGGGATGTCCATAAATTCTATGAAAATCATAATAGTATTTGGATATTTTCACAGGACACGTAGGAGGTAGCATGATCAATTTGTTTCAAAATATGTTCCTTAAAATTTCACTTGGAGATGTAATAGGCTTATGCCAATTTTATGATTCATTAATCATGGATGCATTTTATTTCTTAACTCACATTTGAGATGATATATTTTGAGACACATAGGTTTGAATGGAGAACTAGAGATGCAATTCACAATAGTATGCTCAAAATTTTTAGCATGTGAAAGCTTATTCTCAAGTGATTTGACCATTAGAGATAAAATTTGGATTTGATTTTGTAACACATCTATGAAATATATCATATTAATCATATGATATGTAGGAATGGTGACACTTAAAAATTATTTATTCAAGATTTGAGTCTTTACATGGATGGTCGCATTAGGTACACTATTGTTCATTGGTTGGGAATATTTATCTTTATAATCACAAACCCTAGACACTTCATATTTGATATTTATATAAAATTATACAAGAGTATGTGACTTACCTCTTATTATTTTGATAACATGAACCTTCATATCAAATATAATCCTTGGAAAAACAATAGGGGATGGACAATAGCTATCACTACCTTGAGGGTTAGGGGTAGGAAGAACTAAAGTAGTTACAGATTATTGGCCCATATTTTTGTAGATAATATAAACAAATTATTTGACAAAAGAATGATAAAGTATTATTTCAAAATGATATTTACAAATAAATAGGGTAAAAACTTATAAAGATTTTATGGGTGGTTATAGGATGTAACCAATTCTCATGAACCAACTAAGACAATAACAAGCATGTTAAATTAAATTACTAAAAAAACATTATTAACCTATAAAGTAGATAAATAAAATTATTTTGGATCATATGACCCAACAAAATCCTCTTGATCTAAAGGGGTATAGAAGATGAAATAACTGGAGCAATGACTTTGAAGTCATCAAAAAAAAATTTGAAGTAACTATAACTAGGGTACTATATATCCTGGTACTAACCAAAACTAATGTCGCTCCATATAGAATCCCACCTTGTGAGTTATGGTGTAAAAGGTTAATGAACATGATCAAAGCCTACTCATCCACTGTGATCATCATACCATACTACAATAAAACATAATCAAATTCTATCTAACTATAATGATCCACATAAGGCTCTACCCAGAAGCCTATCAAGGTAACCAACCTGTACTATGTATGGCACATCTCCTTGATGCCCAATAAATGATGATGAACTTTGCTCAACACTATTGGTGATATCAACTCCCATCAACTTATATTGTCACTAATGAGTGATAAAAAACCAACCAAATTCTATATATTCTCCCCCTATCAGGTGATACATGAGAAGTTGTGCAATGAGATAATCCAAATAAAATAACACTATTTGATCCATGTCAAGAATATCAGGTATAGAAAGCAAAAAATGGAATTGAAATCAAGAACACATGCTGAAATTTACCATTCAAACATTGAACCCAAACTCTAAATGAATAGCTAATTGGAGAAAGGTAATTGCCCTCCATCCTCTAGTGGATCCTTTAACCTCCACTATGGCATTTACGCTTTTTCAATTACAAGAATCTTGATGGACCTATAAAGGACAAGATGTTCATTGACAACACAGGCATGAGGTGGCATTTTAGAAATTATCATTCAGAAGGTGTCAGTTTCCATCGATAATGCACCTTTATAAATTATTGAATAAATTTGTCAAAAAACTAGATATGGAAGCTTCAAAACATAAAATAAACCATGTTGGTGTGTGTGAAATGTCTAAAAAGATACAAATCAACATGTTACCTTTGTATAGACTAGTGACTAACCATAAAAAGGTACAAGAATTTTCATGACTTACAACCTTATGACACCTTTTTTTATTTACAAAGATTTTAACAAATTGAATATTCTCCTTTAAAAAAATATTCCCAAAACATTTTGACCAAAAAAGTGCTTTTGAAGGAGTTGAACTCCTAACCTCTTGTTATGGAAGTAACTTGCCAAAACCTTGTGTACCAATGTCACTATAATAAATTAGGTTGTTTTATAAAATAACTTATTTGAACTATATTTATAATTTTTTTCTAAAAATAAAAAATCTATGCATGTAGAAAATTTAACCTTTAGATATTTACTTGCATGACTTTGATAATTTTGTGAAGGGACCCATGTAATGGAAATCAATGGAAATAAGTAAAATCTAAATAAGATTACTACATCATTTATAATATTTACCCTAATTTGATTCCTCTGCACTAAGACAATATATGTTCATCTCAATATATATATATATATATATATATATATATATATATATATATATATATATATATATATATATATATATATAACTCAAATTGAGTGAGCCAACCAATGCAGGGTGACATTTGTTTTCTCTACATTTTATGTAAAGATCAGATAAATATTGCTTTAAATAATCTGTACATATAAGTTTAAGAGAAATGAGAATACACTCATAACTAGATAAAACATGGATCTTTTAGAGTAGTCATTATCCCACTAAGAGGCATTCATGATACACTGCATTTTTGCTTTCCTAATGTCAAGAGTGACATTATCGCATCACACCCACTTCAAATCCTTCACAAAAATTCCCAAAAGCAATAGATAGAAATGAAGCACAATATTCTATCGAATACTTATGGGTATGCTTTTCCCTTAAACGTAGACATTGAATGCCAAATAATTTCAAAATTTTAGAGGCCTTCTTATCTATTGCCTTCTTATATGTCATGTTTGGAGTCATTAACTAGAACCTTGGATGAATTCATTATTCAAGATTATCTAAATGATCCTCAATTTCAAAAACATTTGTGCCTGTTGACATGCACCATGGCATGGAAATGCCTCTCATTATTTCAAAGGGTCCAGTTTTTCCTACCTTCATGTGATATTAGTTTTGAAATTATGTACTCTAACAATTATGCTAGGTTCAATCTCAACTGATCTAAAAATTCATTTACTCCTCTTCTTCAAATTTCCAAGCTTTGATACCACTACTGGCTCATATTTTTGTAGATAATATGAACAAATTACATTGTGAAGAAAGTATTTGATAAAAGTATGATAAAGTATTATTTTAGGATGATATTTATAAATAGGGAAAAAACTTATAAAGATTTTATGGGTAGTTATAGGATGTAACCAATTCCCATGAACCAACCAAGACAATAACAAGCATATTAAATTAAATTACTAACAAAACATTATTAACCTACAAAGTAAATAAATAAAACTATTTTGGATCATATGACCCAACACATATAGAAGAATTTTGGATTTAAAAATCATGGAATATGTGTCTCTAAGGAGGAATATGAACTCATCATTATTAATGTCATCTTAGTTTTATGGTAGATAAAACTATTCCATTTTATTGCATGACATTTAAACATATTACATATTTTAGGAAAGAAGCATGCAATCATGATTATCGTAGATTGAATTACAAAAAATATCCATTATAGCTATGTTAGGGGTTTTCTTATGACAAGGGTAAATCAACAAATAGATTTGAAACCCTAATGCAAAATAAATTTGAAATTCTAAGGAAAGAAGAAACCCTAAGGGAGAAATACCTAGGGTTTACCATAAAATAAAGATCAGCTCACCAAAACAAATTCACTTATTTTTAAATTCATGTGATTTAAACAACATAAATTTATTGAAATCGAGATTGCAAAATATAGGGCATAAACTATACAAAATTGAAATCTAAGGAGATATTGATTACACTTACTATTTAAATAAATGACCAAACAAAGAGGGAGAAAAGGCACTTTGATAATTTTCTTATCTGCACTGCTCACTACATGTGTTATAGTCATCTAAATTTATTTGTAATAGCTTTGTAACTACTTGGCTCACAAAATAAATTGTCAAAACCTATGTAGATGTTGTCAACAAGACCTAGAAACTTGCAACAATCAATATTGTCCACTATCTATTGGTATTATATAGGTTATTTGTGTCAATCCATTCTAAAAAAATAAACATGCCTACATTTTTATATGATTTATGTATGCTTTCTTGACCTTAGTCCTATGAAAAAATCCTAATTTTTCATCTCTTTACCTTGAAACCCTAGCTTCATTTTTGATACAAGATATAATTAGAAAAATGGGTTGGACATCCCCAACCACTCCACACTAATTGATTGAGAATTGCCTATGTTCCAATACTCTAAATATGGATTAAACTGCACATAGTTCTCCCACCTAAATCTATATGTGTTCTATCATGATCCACTATAATGTAATGTGATGCTTTATCTTTCAATATTTAAAAACATGCAACTTTATCCTTGCATTTATATTCAAACTCAATCTCAAGGCTACACATTTTATGGGTTTTTATATGGGAATGATTTTGGATAGTGTATAAAGGGTTTACAAATATATTTATCAATGTGTATACCAAATAGTTACCAAGTTATCCCATATCCTAAGATCTTAACATTGATTTATATTTATAGATGACACTTTTATATTCCCCTCCCCCCCACACCCCATAACTGACATATGAAAATTGCTTAGGAAAACCCAATGAAGACATTTAAATTATAAAATTAACCATTAGGGGATCTTGGATGCTTTTGGTGAAGGCAAACATCTACATTAATTATAACTATTTGACTATTATCGACACTATCCATAGAGAGAAAATTAGTGATCTAGAAATGGTGGCAGTCTGATTAGGTTTATAGAGTATTCTAGCATAAACTAAAGTGATCCTAAAAATGAATGATATAAAATTTGGTTTTCTATTTCAATAGATAGATAAAAAGATAGGGGTAAGTGTGCACAAGATTCTAATGTATACGCACAAGTCATGCATAACAAATATATGTCAAAACTGATGTTGTCAAGTGTAGAATACTAAATTTAGTTGTTTATAAGAGGAAAAAACCCACTAATAAGGATATAACACTTATATAAATTTGATGGTTGATAGGTTAGATATTCTATGCAATATTTGAATCTAAAAATATAGCTATAAATACTCTCATTCAGACCTTGTTGAATAGATATAATAAATTCAAATGTATCACAAGGCGCACTATTAGTGATAAATTGATTTAAGAAATTATCTTTTACATGAGATAAGTATACAAGGATCCACTAGGTAAACTATGAAAGTACTCAAAGACACCATCAACCAAGCTTATAAGAAACAACTTGAGTAATAATATATCGTGATGAGCATGGTTTTTGATAGAATTAAAAAATGCCTTAATATGTACAAAAGGATATCCATGTCCATCAAATAAAAGAAATGTAGGCATGAAAAATCCATGAGGGAGATTAGTATTGATCACATCATGAGAAATATGATTGGAAGGTATAACACTATAATCAAGCCTAGTATATGATGACTGAGAAATGAGAGGTAAAATAAGTACTTGTATTTGTAAGTCATCTATTGCATGCATCATGGTAACTATCTCATTTGTAGGATTAATAAAACACCTGAGAGGTATATTCAATTGACACATATTATTTTTTATTTCAAACATAGACACACTAAAGTAAGTAGAAGTATAAGTATAACGATCATCATAAAACATATAAGCATCTATCAATCACACAAGAAGACTGTACACTCGTTACTTCTTTTACCAATTTCACAATTTTAGAAAAGGAAGAAGGATTTTTTATAACATGTTTCTTAATATTTTCAATACTATCCTCATTATGCTTTTCATTATATGTAAAATCAAAATTTCAACCATTCAAAGCATGCATATTTTCCTTCAAAAATGATTTATCATTCACATTGCAAGATTCCATTTTTCTAATCTATAAACCATGAAGTAAGCTAATAAAGAGCACAAGATATGAAGCAAAAAAGAACAAGCCCTAAAGAGGAAAGAAATAAAAAAATCCATAAAAATAAAATATGAAACAAGCATGATAACAAACCCTAGGGGTAACAAGAGATTCAAACCCTAGGAGATATAAATTATCGGGTTCACCAAAATGTTTTAATAAATAATGACATAAGGGTGAATTACACTAAGCCACTAGGGAAAAATAATGGTTCAAGGTAATTTTATCTAAATGCAATCATAATTAGCCATTCATATCTACCATGGGCTAAATGAGGGGATGATAAGTACAATGAAATGTAAATAATAAATAATGATGAAGGGAGTTATAAGGAGAGAGATAAATAATTGAATTGAACATGTTTTTCCAAATTGTGACATATGGGTACTCAACCTATGCACAACATGTATAAACGAGACCACAAAATATTATTAAGTATAGAATTTTTAAAAGAGTGAATCTGAGTCCTAAGGTGCTGAAAAATAAGAAAAAATGATAGAAGTGATTAACTAAGATAAGTAATAGCAATGAAATGATAGAGAAGGACAAAATATGTCAAACCTAAGGTATGAATTGATAATATAAAATTGGGTCTAGGTTGTACAAGTGACTATGTAGGTCTATGTTAAATCTAACTATCATATTCTAAAAAATAGATTTAATACCTCACATATGAGTGCCAAATGTATACTAGTTGATTTAGTAGGTAGTTGAATATGTATTTATTATAATCATGACATATATCCTTAGCTATTGAATATGTACTTTTCACTATTTATGATTCTAATTTTTTTGTGTAGATGTGCTATCAAATGTCATACAATGTTTTATAATTTCTTTGTTAAATTTTTAGGCAAAATTTTATGATTTATCTTCTCTTTGTCTTCTTAACCTCATTTACTACAACACTTGAAATTCGAATGGAAATAGTGTAAGGTTAACAGACTTTTAGTGTAGGTTTTTTTCCGCTATGTGGTTTTACCTACATGGTCTAATTAGTTTTCTTAGGTTAATAATAGGTCATGAGGGGAAATGTGCTTTAAGTCATTTTATAATTATGATTTGGGTTAATTATATTTTTGCGTGACCTATTTACTCACTATATAATCTACCATCCTATATACTTTTTGGCTAATGAATGTTAGTGTAACTTTTGGTTGTGAAGACAAGCTTCTTCCTTTTTGAGTTGTTCTTCAAATTTCACTACTCCATATATATTTAACTTTGTGAATTTGATCCTATCTAATATAATCCTCGATTTTGGCCTATTTTGACATGGTATCAGATCCAAGCTAGTAGATGAATGCCATCATTTTTTTTGTGAGATCTAGCATTCTAGCTTGTTTAAGATTTTTCATTAATTTCAATTTTCTAATGTTTGGTGGGGTTTCTAGAAAATCCATGCAAATATACATGTCTATAGTATCTAAGTAAAAAATAGACAACACTTTTAGATTTAGAAGGTGTCAAAACCCTAAGAATGAATTTAAACATGACCTAGTTTCATGACAATCAATTTTTGACTATTTTTGGAGGGTTTCAAGGCCATTTTTTTGAATTCTACAAAAATATGTACATCTGGTGACTTTGAGAAAAAATAATTTTTAGTTTTGTCAAGAAACCAAGTGGGTATTTTCTATTTTTAGAGGCACTATACATAATCTACATTTTTTGAGGTTTTATCAACTTAGTAGAATTTCCAACTCTCACAGGCCATTTTGGTAATTAGACTTTTCATGGTGGAAAAACAACTTCTGGAAGATATGGGAAAGGTCATAATAACAGAGTAACTATTACCATACCACATAGAATAGGAGGTCACAAGCATCTATAACACTAAATATACTTTCAGTGATATGAGAAAAACATATTGGGAAAAATTTTAACAATATAAAGCTATCCTAATATAAGTGCATATATTTGTCCTATGCACTATAAATTTGATGAAAAGACATATATTTTGCATCCAAGAGGGTTCATTATTGGAGATAATGTTTATTTTGGTCCAAAATCTCCTATATCAATGGGAAATTCCCTACCTTTGAGTGTGGTTTGAATTATTAATTTATGTAATCAGAAGCAACTGATTAGGTTTATAACAAAACCTAAAATCTATCACTAATCCAACTAGGATACTTTGATGGGATCAATCCCAAAGGGAAACTGAGGATAAATAATAGTGAGTGATTGAGTTTAATAGTTTTTTTAATTATTTGCTATCGATATATGATAATATGGAGAAGACTGAGTTATATGAAGTAGAAAAAATAAGGTAAAGGAACCCTTATTACAAAGATAAAGATAAGTAACTCACATTTAATTTGATGGTCAAAGGTAGATTCTTACAAACATTTTCCCCTTATAAAAAATGTATTAGGTTCTAACCCTACTTATGCATGTAACGAGTTCTACCCCTTACTTATGCAATTGTTGGGTTCTACCCCTACTCTCACATATCATGTTCTAACTCTTGCTCACGCACCTTTCAAACTCCAACCCCTACTTGGACATCCATTGGGTTCTAGTCCCTTTATAGGTACTAGTCGAGCTCTACCCATTGATTAAACATGCTCCAAGTTCCACATAATATGCAGGCACACCATGGGATCCACCACATACGTAATTAGGCCCCAATTTTTTCCCAACACCCATTTTAAGTGTTAACCCTTGGTCACATGGGAGTTAAGCCCCTAGTCACTTTCAACTTAAGAGTACTTAAATTTTTCTCAAAGAGGGCTTAAGTTTTTATTGGGTAAGATGATTCCAGAAAATTTCAACCTAAAACTTTTGAATACCCAAAATTTATGTAAAGTGGAGATCATTATTTTTGTGAGCAAAAAACATTCAAAATTTAATAACTTTTAGCTGAAAACTCCTTTTCAAGTGCTATTTTTTTTAACAGTGCAAGTTTTTTTCAAATATACACATTGGTGATATTTTCATACCTTGTAAAATTGAACATATACATATTTATATGGCTGTATATTCCTAGTCTTTCAACACATACTTCCTTTCTACACCATGGATTAGAGTTCAATTTTATTTCTTACATCGTTCAATTATCATGAGTGGAAAGTCAAAGTTCAAATCCTTTTGAGGAGAAAAATTTTACACTTAATCATGATGGGTAATGAAAAATAAGTGACACTTGATGTATAGAAAGTGAAGTGGTTTAACAAAAGTGACAAAGCCTATAGTTTTTTATGCCTATCTATGTCTCCTGACCTACTCTTTCATATTGAACATATTACTCCTAATGAAGTTTGGACCACATTGGAAAACTCTTTGGGATGAAAGAAATAACAAGGGGTCAATTTGGAGAATGAGCTCATCAACATGTGCCCAAGTAATTTTGATACTATAAATGACTTATTCACAAATTTCAAATCACTCAGGTTGTAGATGAACTTATGCAACATTGACAAAAAGGATAATCAATTGATTCTTTTCATCCTTGAAAAATTAGAATATAATTATTTTGTCTTTGTTTCTACATTCCACACCACTAAGTGTGCCCTTAGATCTATAAAATCCATGTTGTCCTTGGATAAATTTATTGCTAACTTAACTCTGGATCAAGATAAGCTCATTCAAATGGGTACACTGAAGTCATATAAATCACATGCCTTAATTATGAGTCATGACAAATAGAAGGCTTATATAAGTAAGGAGAACAAACATAACAAGGACACAAATCAAAGAAAGTGTCAAAAAATTGATGCTAAGTACAAAACATAAAAAAAGTCATCCTATTCAAATGGGAAACCCAATAAATAGTGACTCACATGTGCTGACTACAATAAATTTGGGCAGGATGAATCCAAATGCATAAAAAAGAATATTAAACAACTAAGTAAGATTCTTGAGAAGCATAATATCAATGTCCCTAATTATTCTAATCAGAGTTCATCAACATAGGCATCTTTTAAGGCCAATGATATTAAAAAGGGCAAAGATAAGGTCAAAGTACTTATTTTAATTACATCCCATCCTTCTACATGGGTTATTGATTCTGATGATTCACACCATATGGATTCATCATAGGATGTGTTCTTGTCCTTGGAGCCTTATTTTATGCCTTACATCTTGTTGGGTGATGAAACTTTCACATAATTTGGTGGAAGAGTATATGTTGAAGTGAATGATGGGACATTTCAAGATGTTCTATGTATTCCCTCTTTATCCATCAATATCCTATCTATTTATTAGATCACTCACATTGGTTCAAACAAGAGAGTTGAATTCACACCTAATTCAATGGTTATTAGGGAATCAAATAGTGACTCCATTGTTAAATTTAGAAAATCAGATCACCAATCATGTTTATATACTTTCTCACCTTTTTTTCTTGATCAACCATTTATTGCACTGATCACTCATTCATATGGGGTGAGTAAATTATGGCATGATAAATTCAATGATCTCAAATATTACTACCTAGAGTAATCCATTTGTCATAACATGGATTTAGGGTTGTCACAAGTCAAGTTTTCTAATAGTGTTTTCCAAGGTTACATACTTGGTAAGAATCTTGAGGAGAAGCATTACAAAGGCAAATCTTGGAGAGCCATAAATATTAGAGATAGTTTACAGTGACATTGTTGGACCATTTATAGATCCTTCATTCAATAGGACTAAATGCATGCTTCCTTTCATCGATTCAATGATGAAATTTTGAGGTATACATGGGTGTACTTTCTTAAGCATAAATTTGAGGTCTTTGATCATTTTCAAGACTCCAAGGCACTTGTATAAAAATATTCAGGTAAAGACATCAATATTATGCACAATAAAAATGGTGGTGAGTATGACAATAAACATTTTTAATAATTGTGTACTTCATATGGGATTTAAGTACAATGTATAATTTCATATAGTCCTCAGTAGAATGGTGTTGTAGAGTGCAATAATAGGTATTTGAAGGAAATGGCCAACTATATACTATACTATAAGTCTCTTGTACCTTAGTATTAGTCCAAGGCCATCAACTATGCTTATTATATCTAGAAGTGAGTTCATCATAAAACATTGAAAGGAGTCATTCCTTTTAAATATTAGAGTGATTAGAAATCCATAGTGAATAACTTTTGAGTGTTTGGATCTCCTATTATAGCTTGCATTCCCAATAAAAAATTTAAGGCCATGTAACCTCAGAGTCAACCTTGCATATTCATTGAATATCCTAAGGGTGTTAATGGATATAGGCTTCTCAATCCCACCATTCATTAGTTATTCATTGAGAGGAGTGATCACTTTCAATAGGATCCTCTAGAATCCACACTTGACACTCTTCCCTCTTCCTTAGATGCACTGGAATTTGATGATAGTTTTGATGATTTAGACCCATCTGAGTAACTTCTTGATGATCCAAATTATTTTTCTAGTTATGATGATGAGAGTAGTGATGAGTAATCACCTCCTCCTTCTCCCAAAATATCTTTAGAGGATGAGGAATTTCCTCTTGACTCTCTAAGAACTGGTCCTCTTTGGGCTAGAAAGACACTACAAAGTGATGGCCAATGGGTTATATATCCATCAAAAACCAAACAAATCAATTCATAATTACAAAATTCCCCACATTCTTTCATTATACTTGCTTCTGATCCATAGTTTTTCATGAGGCATGAAGCAGTCCTAAGTGGGATACTACCATGGAAGAGGAGTATGGTTTCTTGTTGAGGAATAACACTTAGGATTAAGTATCTCTTCTTAAGGGAATAAAATTTGTTCTATGTAGGTGGATTTATCAAAAAAAATTCTAGCAGATGGGTCTGTAGACAAGTTCAAAGCATGTTTGGTATAAAAGGGTTTTTATCCATACCTAGAATTGACTATACCGAGGCATTTTCCCTAGTTGTCAAAATAAACTCAATCTAACTCATTTTCACCATTACCGTAAAACATATTTGGGATGTTCATTATATGGATATGAAGAGTGCATTTCTACATGGTGACGTCAAAGAGGAAATATGCATGGAGAAACCATAAATATTTGTGGAAGATTTATCCTTAGTTTGTAAACTTTGGAAATCTATCTATGGCCTCAAACAAGTTCCTCGATCTTGGTATGCCAAGATAGACTCCTTTCTTATTTTAATTGGGTTAACCATATCCTATTTTGATATTAATGTCTACATTTTATGGTAGTATGATTCATTATTGATTTTAGTTCTCTATGTGGATAACCTATTTATCATAGGGAATTCTTCATCCACTATCATAACAATGAAAACTACTTTGTATGATAGGTTCTCAATGACTGACTTGGGCTTGTTGCATTACTTCCTCAGGATTGAAATTTATTAGTTTGACTCCAAGATCACTATTTAACAATCCAAGTATGCTCTTGATTTGCTTAAAAAGTTTAACATGGATAACTATAAACCAACTCTGACTCCTTTTCTAGTTGGTGTGAAACTTGAGTCTAGTTGACCGTTTCCTTTGGTTGATGTTACATTCTATCAATAACTTGTTGGCACTCTCATATTTATGCACACTAGACTTAACATTTCATATGAATTGGGCATGGTATCTAGATTTATACAAGAACCACATGAGTTGCACTAGAATATAGCTAAGAAAATTCTCCGCTATATTCAGGGTACTCATAGTTTCAAGATTCACTATGGAGTCAGTATTGACATAAACTTGATTGATTATATAGATTCAGATTGGGTTGATGATATTCATAATCATAAGTCTAATTTGGGCTATTGTTTCTCCCTTAGTTTAGGTCAGATTATTTGGTCAAACAAGAAGTAAAATGCTATTGCTTTATCTTCTACCGAGGTAGAATATACAAGAGATATTAATGTTATCACAAAGGCTATTTGGCTTAAGGGGATTCTCACTGAGTTTGGCATATAGTTTTAATAATCAACAATCATATTTTATGACAACCAAAGAATAATATAGATCTTTCATAATACGGTCCTCCATCAATGGACCAAACATATCAAGATTCACATGCATTTCATTCAAGAGCTCATCCATGATCAAGTCGTTGATCTCCACTACATCCAAAAAATAGAACAAATTGTTGATATATTCACCAAACCTTTGACTAAGAGAAAATATCATCATTTATGAGCTCTACTTGAGGTTCAGGTATCTCTAACTTCTTCCTCCTCTAGAGGGTCATCTCTATGTACTTGGGTACTTCATCAGGCTTTTGTGCTAGGACCCAATTCTTATACCCACCTAAGTTATGCTTAAAGGGGGGGGGTGTTAGTTTAGGATTTTTCCCACTATGTGATTTTACCTACATGGCATAATTAGCTTTCTTAGGTTAATAATAAGTCATTAAGGGAAATGTAATATAATTAATTTTCTAATTATGAGTTGAGGTCATTACCTTTTTGGGTAACCTAATTCCTTAATATATAATGTACCTTCCTATGTAATTTTTGGCTAATGAATGTTAATGCAACTTTTGGTTATGAAGACAAGCTTCTTCCTTTTTGATTTATTCTTCAGATTTCACTGCTCCATATAGACTCAACTTCATGCATTCGATCCTATCTAGTCTGATCCTCAATTATGGCCCGATTTGATAGTTACAACTACATATCCCACACATTTGGAAATAGATTTAATGTACTTCTATTGTTCATGTGAGTTAAATTTAAACTAGTGACTTCAAATCCTCTTCCCTAATTAAAGTTTAACTTCACAAACATTCACCTATCCTTAATTTGGTACAAAATGCATTAAAACCTTATTGTAAGTCTTTAAATGAATAAATGCATCGGTGTGGTGTGCCTAGAATTTAATGATTGATAATACCTCTTGATACTTCTATCACCTTTTATTGAAACATCTTATGAGTTTTGTATATATAATCATCTCATGTTTGAATTAGGAGCCTATTCGTATGCACAGTGACTAAAAAAAGACAAAGTAACAACATACAAAAATCTAAAAAATTGAAAGGATGTGAATAAATCATAAGGGCCCATAAAAGGGTTGGGGACATATTTGATGGATCACATAATTTGACCCAATAGAATAATGGACAAAACACAAAGAGATAAAAATAGAAAGAGGCCTACAACACCCAAAGAAAAAAGAATAAAAAAACCATGAGATCACTCAAAAAATAAAGAGAGGAATGAAATCACATGGAAAAAAACTAATAATACCCTAATTTAAACTAATGAAAAATATAAAAACACTAAAAATATTATAATAATAAGCCTTGTAGAAAAATTAAGTGCCTACATAATGCCCCTAATTTGATGTGAATATGTGGTGTGAATAAATGTGTCCATTAAGTACAAACAATGATAAAATTAAACACACACATGCACTTACCTAAGTAAGGATGAAGTGATTGGATCTCATGAATCCACCCACATGGAATGAGAACTTTTGAAACATCTGGAACTTTCATGCAAATAAGTGCAAAAAACCAATGTCATAACATGTCATGGTGAAATACAAAAAAATAAAAATAAATGAGTATAGGAGTGAATACCTCTGATTTTACGTGAACCATAATACTGTAATTTATCTACATAAAATAGTCTCATGCTCTTATAGTGCTCTTCTAAGGATTATAAATTTAAAATTAAGTCATGAATACTCAAGTCTGCTTATTGATTAGATAAGTAGATTCACGTCATTGCCCATGTTTGGAACCTTTATTTCACTCATTTTTGTTCAATTCTACTCATATTGGTTAATAATTTTCTCAATCTTAAAAATATTTTACTCTATTTCTCTCAATCTTGAAAAATCAGATAAAAATATCTGGATTTATTCCCCCTTTTGAGGTGATGGATTTTAAAACATGTTCCACCAATCACTCATCTCCAAAAAAGAGTCAAATGCACATGTTGTGTCATAAAATAATATATCCAAAGATTGTTAAAATCATTGAAAATTTGTAAAAACACATGTATGAGATAATTTTTAAATATCATTATTTATGCTCAATATTAAGATATAGATCTAGGAAGTGTGAATATTGAAAGTGAAAGTAAACCATACGCCCCACCATGAATAATAAGAGAGATGGAAAAATATGTCTATGCAAAAACCATAAAAAATATATAAAATTGTGTAAAAATCAATAGGTGTGTGTACCCTCATATGAGGATGAGATAACATAGGGAAAAAATATGCTCTGATATATCCAGGTAAGGGGTAATGAATTTATGCCCCCAATGCAAATAGATGCCCTAACATAGAAATACATATCAATATATGTATCATATGGGAAAATAATCATGTAACTAGGTGTGTGTAGGATAATTTCATGTCCTAATATATAAGCAATGAAAGATCACTAAACATAAGAGTGTGATAAGATATATATAATATATGTATCGATAAATATCAAAGAGAAACAACTGGGGTACCATGCCCACAAAGGCAATAGGAATGTTCCATAGTATGGAGAGTGTAATGATAGGAGTATGTCCTCATCAACATAAGATATATCAAATTATTAACAAATGGGGAATACATGGGTAACATTCCCCTAATGGAAAGGTGTAAATCATATGTTCAATAATGATATTTATTGAGATATAAACATGTATGTAACACATATAATATTTGTGATGTGATAAGATGTAAAATGGATGTTGGGCATATGGGCACATCAAATTAATATTGCTAGGGATAGATGTAGTGAAGTTCCATATAAATAAGAAAAACTTAATGAGGTTTAAATAGAGTAAATGGGAATGATGCCACTAAAGGCAATGAGATATGCATATATAGATAACAAAATCATGTAATTCCTAATCTCTGTAATGTATAGTGACATAGGACTATTATTTATGTAGACCAAATGGCAAGAGATGAGCAATATGAATTGATATAAGATCCATATGCACACTATTTATATTAGTAAACTTTCAAAGATAAACAAGGGCACAATACCCCCAATGGCAAAGTAAGGTAGGGATTATTGATATGTCCCAATGTAGTAATGTTCCCCAATGTAGGGATAAATATAAAAAATGATTCATACACACATAGTAGTAGTGAAAGCATGGATGGGATAGTATCAAGTCATAGTAAATATAAAATTATCAAATCATAAGGTATGCAAGATAATAGGCAAGGCATCCATGTAATAGGCATATGTAACAACATAATCTGTATATCCATGAAACACACAAGATGTAGGAAATAACAAGATATGATGCAATCAATTTAAGTGGCTCTATATGATAAATAGATATAAAGATATCAACGTGAAATCTAATATATAGTTATGCCCACGATGTAAAGCATGCCACCAATGTGATAATTCCCCTCAAAGATGTGAGCATGAAATTACCCATAGAGCATCTAAAAATCATGATCATTTGAAACCTATTTATCATACATCTCACCAATTAAAATAATACCATGAGAAGCACATGTTGGACATGTATATGTAAAATATTTATAATAAGAAAATAAGTATGATACATATAAATTTACAAAGGTAATGGAAAATATTTTTTTATTTTTTGACATTTTCTAATGTTTTTATATTTTATACTTTTCTAACAAGTAGTAGTTAGATCTGAAAGATGAAGGCCAAGGGGAACACAAAAGAATAAGATCAATTAGGAATAAATAAAATACAATGAGTATAATTAAGAAATGAACTAAAATATTTAGGAGGGCACAAAAAAATAAAAAATCATAAATATGTAGGCCAAGGGGTAAAATATGATATAGATAAGAATAATTTTTCAAACAATCCATAATGTCCCTCAAAACTCAGTGCATATTAGGTTAGAAGTTCACAATATATGCGTTATAATTATTAAAAAGTTTATGAAAGCGTTTGGAATGGGATCAAATATCAAGGGGCAAGGGAAAATATAATTTAATAAGAAATGAAAACTAAAGGGATAGAATAATTTTAATGCAAGCAAAAAGATAGGCTCAAGATGTCAAATATATAATAATATTAGGCATGCAATCAAACACAATACAGGAAGGCACATGAAATTCATAACATATAAAATAAAAAAGCTATTTATATTAAGATACTATAGTAAAATAATGATGTATTGATGAAGCACAATAAATATGCTAGCATGGTTGATCGATGATCTCATCTATTGTATGGTGTTGTATATATGAGGAATCAAATGCAATACTATAAGTGTTAAAAATAAGATGTGAGATGCAATCATGATTCATATTGGAACCTAACATCATCATAAGAGAGTTAACTTGAATGTCCAAAATAGCATGTAAGATGCAAGCATGAGTCATATGGGAACCTAACATCATCATAAGAGAGTTAACTTGAGATGGGCTATAAAAGTTGACAAAAGTGAAGTCTAGATTTATAGTGTGAAATCAGAATCTTAATAAGTGCTAAATAGTCTTGTGATGTAGAGGATTATGTGTAACAACCCATGGTAGTGTAATTTTAGGACTCCCTAACTCAAAGAATTAGAAATGTAACATAATATTTAATAAACAAATGTAAATAAGAAAAATGTTTTAGCATATAGAAAGCAAATGTAAATGTGACATAGGATATATGATGTCAAAGTATCAAAATATGTGATATGTAACATAAAAATTTGCATCCTTCATATATATTTCATTTACCATAAGAATCCATATTTCAATCATGAACCATGAAGTATGCTAATTAAGAACACAAATTGTGGAATGAACAAACACAAGCTCTAACAAAAAATGTGATCAAATAAAAATTGAAATAGGTAAAACAAAAGACCCTAAGGGGAAATATATCATGAAAC
Organism: Torreya grandis; assembly: GCA_037957365.1. Classification (NCBI taxonomy): domain Eukaryota; kingdom Viridiplantae; phylum Streptophyta; class Pinopsida; order Cupressales; family Taxaceae; genus Torreya; species Torreya grandis. The sequence goes on along the minus strand of JARHVA010004345.1, from coordinate 877,280 downwards.
CTTTGGCCAAATCATAGTTAGTATTATGTTTTCCAAAATATGAGAAGTGGATGTAAATCTAAAATAAAAATGAGAGCTAGGGTAAGATATGATTTAATAAATCAGATTTTATCTCAAACTCAACAAATAATACGTCATAGGGATGAGAATTTTGAAAACCCTAGGTTCATGTTCAAATAATGAAGAGGTTCATCAATTTATTTTCCCTAATTATGAGACAATGGTAATTAACCTATGCACAAGATATTAAAATTAGGGCACAAAGGATTCTTAAGTAAATATAGTCTAAAATAGTAAATTAAAATCCTAAGGTGCTAAAAAATAGGAATAAATGATACAAGTAATTGACTAAGACAAGAAATATAAATTAAATGACAAATAAATATAAAATCTAAGACACCTAGGTTTGAACTAAAAATTTGAAACTGGATCTAGGCCATATAGGTGACTATTAGGGTCTATGTCAAATCTAACAATCAAATTTTGAAAGGATGGATTTGATGTTTCATTTGTTACCATTGAATATATACTAGATGGATTTAGTAGGTCACCAAATATGTATTTATTATAACTACCAAATATATCCTCAATCATTGAATCTATACTCTGTACTGTTCTTTTTTAGATTTTTTTTGTGCAGGTGCACCACTAAATGTCTGATAGAATTTTGTGATTAACTTATTTAATTATCAAAAAAATATTTATTTATCTTATCTTTGTATTCTTGACCTATTTTCTCATAATTCTTACAAGAGAAATAGAAAAATGTAAGGATATTTGAATCAGAAAACCTCAAGGAATTGTAACTACATATTCTACATGCTTATAATCAAATTCAACGTAATTATTTTGTGCATTTGATTGAAATTTCAAGTAAGGAATTCACCTCTTCTTATGTAAGGGAAGTAAAACTACATGGATGTTCACCCATCCTTATTTTAGTACAAAATGTAGTTAAACCTTGTTTCAAGTCCTTAATGTATAAATATTTCACTATGAAGTGTAGCTAAAATTTTATGCTTGACAATATTTCTTGATACTCATTCCTATCACCTATTAGTGAAATTCCTCTAGGAATTTTGTATTTTTATTCATTTCATGTTTGAATTAAGATCATTTTGGTGTGCAATATGACCAAAGAAAATAATTGACATACATGGAACCAAACATCAAAAGGACCCAAAGAAAGGTACAAGAAGCTTACAAAATGGTTACGAATACATTTGGTGAGTTGTCAAATCTGACTGAATAGAAGAACATCCAAAAGATGAAGAGAGAAATCTGATCTCCAAAGGATAAGACCCTGGTGGTCCTATAGGCATAAAATAAAAAGAGAAAATAGAAGAAATAGTAAACCAAAAGATCACACAAAGAAAAATGAAAGCACATAGAAAAAAAACCAATAATATCATAATTTAAATTAATGGGCCATATGCATAAAACAAAACCAAAAAATATTACAATAATAAGACTTGTACTAAAATTAGGTGTTTACACACACCTAGGTTCTGAAAGTGCTTATAAATTTAGAAAAGAGAGTTTTAGAGTTGTGTAGACTAAAATCCAAAAGTCAGACTATTTTGTTTATATGACCAGAATCAGACATCATTGATTATGCTCATAATGGAATCATATGTCCAATTATGGAAACTTTTGACTGATTCTAGAATCTTGATATGACTATGGAACTATTTACATTTTTTGTTTGAAACTTTATGGGATCTTTCATCATAAATATATGTGTAGATATCTTTCTTAGATTTGCATATTGGTGCATGCATATTTCATAATCCTCTCTCCTAGTGTCCAATGACAATGAAATGTGTAGTAAATTTGGCCTAGGTCCCATTGAGGGTTGGATCTAAATATCTTGCATGATCAAAATTAGGGATCAATATATTTCTAGGGCTTGTGATTGTTCCCACCCAATTGAGAGAAAATTACTTCACCTTCTCTCCCTAAGATAATCAAATGCAACTAGTATGAACTTTTACTTAAGCCTTCTCTTGTTATTAATATGAAACAATATAAAAATCTTGAATGTCATATCTCAATTTTGCTCTTTTAATAATGTGGATGCAAATAATGTTGTAGTCAAACTTGTTTATTATTTATGGATGGATTATTGGTTAAGTACCAGGATTTACTTATTTATTTTTGCTTGATAAAATTATAGTTTAATAATTTAAATATTATGGTTATTTATTTCCAGTTAATATGACATTTTATATATACATTTTTTATTCATGTATTGGTTTTATTGTTTGACTATTTTACATTGTCTATGATGAGTTAAGCCTATGGTGAAGGGATCTGACATGCAAACAAAGATTCAACATACATAGATATACATGAGTAAAAACTTTATTAAGAGAGATACCTTTCTACCTTGAATGAATGTTTGTGTGATTTTTTAAACTTGTGATGTGCATATTTATTATCATTTCCCTACACTAGGGTGGTTGTGATCATTGACTAATATATTTGATCAGTCACTTGACATGTCTTCACTTATGTCTACATAATTAAATACATTTTTTATGTGTTTAATATTGTAAAGAAGGTGTCACATATTGGAATTGGTCATGTAAAGAATGAGAAATAGAAAGTTATCACAACTTTATTGTCTAATGTTCTTCTCTTGGTTCTTGCACTTGTTAGTGTTATCTTGTATTATGTACCTTGTGTATGTTTGTGAAACATTATGTGATAGAATTATATTTGTAAATGATGTTAATATTCTTGCACTTTAGTCGATAAATCACATAAAGTTTTTGGCTTAATTAACCATGAGCCTATCTTGGTCATTGACCTTGTGAAACATGATAATTAATCCAAATTTTTTAAAGGAATTATTATTGTTAAAAAGGTTTAATGATTGTTAAAATCTTTGTTATGTTAGTGAAATGATTTCAAACCCTAACTTGGGTGTTAAATTATTAAAATGAAATGAGAAGAAAGAATGAAGGGAGAAATTAATAAAGAAGATGGAAAGGAAGTTAAGGCATAGCCCTATTGCATCACCTAAGGAGATGGAGGATGTGGGAGAGTGGAGTAATGGAAAAACAACCAACCTCCATTTCCACTATTGTGTTTCTAATCATGGGGTTTTACTTGAATTTTTTGGGGTTTATGATGTTTTTTTAAAGAATTGTATGTACTAAATTATGCTCGCCCCATTAATTATACTAATTTAGCCTAATTCGTATATATCCTAGCCAAAATAACTAATTACCTAATAACCCCTATCCCATTCCTATATCCCATAAACCTTTACCCCATCCTAAAAACTAATTAATCTCCCCATTAAACCCTTAATAGAGCCTATTACCTATTAACCTACTCCCTAAACCCACTTGACAATTTAAATTTCATATTTATTCACCTACCACCCTAGACACCCTACCAACCTAGTCATTCCTAAATCACTATGAGCCCTATACATCATTAATTCCTATCTAATCCCCTCACTATCACTTAAACTAATAGATAAGTCTCTAGAATAGAGAAGATCCTATAATACTCTAGAAGTCTTTGAACTATAGACTTCTAAATAATTTTAATTCTTCCAAAATTCCCTCCATTTTCCTATAAAAAGGCCATGCTTGGGCCATGACCAAGCTAATTGGAAATAATATATCAAGCCATCAAGCTCTCATATTGACATGATAATTGCATCCATAACAACCTTCTAGCTCTCATCCAAACCCTTATCCATTTCACATAAGCATTGGAAGCCATTGTCAAGAGTTCATTAAGCAATCCAATAATTCAAGTTTTGGAATCAAATAATTCAAGTGAAAATCCTAGAATGGAATTATAGGGAGCTAAAAATGATGGTAAACATGTGCCATTCATTCTAATTTGCTTTCTTTATCCATTCCTATTGGTGCTATTAAGTTTTAGGTTTTATTACTAATTTTGGTAATATTGCTTGAACCTAAAATTTAGTGCAAAATTTGGTGACCACGGTGGGACATAACCTCCCTTATTCAGTCTAATACCATTGATGAAAGTGATTTGAGTGATTACAGGACCAACAAGATGTAGATTTAAGCCCAAATTTTCAAATTTTGACGTGTATAGGTAAATTAAGACTTTGCCCTAGTATTCACAGTATTGTAGTCATAATTTTGTAGATGCTAATTGTGATATTGTTGGTTATCCACAAGTAATTAGGTGTTTTTTAAGGTTTTAACCATCAATAAAATTGTGACTTTGATATTCATGACTTTGTCTTGCAAATCATGGTATTACAGGATCTAGTAGCAATATTATCAAAAGTAGTAGTTGGAGGTCAGGGTATAACCTATTTCTGTTAACCATCCTTTCTATAGGTATCTTGTTTTTTGACATTGTTTTTGTGTAGGAAAGAAAGGAAATCCACCTAGAATATAGTTGTTTTTACATTTCACCAAAACCATGACTCCCTTACTAGTGATATTGAACTGATAATCATGGTATTATAGATTCTAGCCATGATATTGAAAACATAATAGTTAAATATCATTTTATCATCTATTTCTTCTAAACCTCCCTTCCTTGTAAGATGTTTCTCTTATTTGTGATTTTCTATGAGTAGGACAGGAAAGAAATCCACCTAGAATCTAGCTGTTGACATGTTTTTGACAAACGTGTGACTCTCAAACTTGTGGTATTGAATCTGATAATCATGGTATTGTAAGACACATTTATGATATTATTGAATATAGAAGTTTTAGGGTAATTTTTTTAAATACATATTTTTGTAGGTCCCTCTCTCTATTTGGGAGGATATTTTGATTTGTGGTTGCAGGGAAGAAAATACTAAACCAAAGACCTTAACTTATTTGATTATCTCTGACAAAGCCGTGACTCCTTCAAGGGCAAGATTTCTATGGTAATCATGGGTTTGTGGTATATAGTCATGATATTGTCTTCTTTCCTAAAACTAGTAAAACTCTGACCCCTTTTACTTTCTATGTCATCAATAAAGGCATCTCTAGGTTAGGTACAAAAGGTTCTATGGGTCAAACTATTTTTTTTCAAAACCCTAATCATTCCTCCATCTAAATATTTTGGTCTAAAAATCATTTCACCTGTAGGAAGACCTTGATAAGTGTTGGTTTCTATTTATAGGGATCATAAGGGGCACAACAAGGATAAAACAACATCTCAAATCCCACTCCATAGATTATTTTGACCCATTCTACAATATCATAATGTGCAACTTGTGATTTTGTCTTACAAGTTATGACTTTTTCATTTGCAGTCGTGGCTTTATGGCATAGGTTTATTTTGGATAACATTAGGTTTTAATTTTTAGGAATATAGAATTTTGCCATAAAAATTATATTTAATTATCTACCCTATAATTTATTTTAGAATTTAGGATATATTATATTTTCTCCTACTTTCAATAATATTGTAGATTATGATCTATTTGTAGTTGTGATTTTGTCAATTTAAGTAGCAATATTGTTAGACAATCATGATATTGCTAGTTAACAATGATGGTTTATTAACATCGTATAAATTTATGACTTGTGATTAATGGTTTTATTTGTCTAATTGTGATATTGTGCATTCTGGTCATGATTTTTCTCTATGCACTCATGATTTTGCAGGGACTCATAGGATTGTAAAAATTTAAACTAATGACACTTTTGTTGTAGGTCCCTTCAAGATTTAGGCACCCCAATCAGATTTTTAACCCTTGTGATTGCAAGGAGGGGTGCCATTTTGAATTTTATCTTAGTTCTCATTATATTTTTGGTATATCATTATATTAGATATATTTTGTTGTGAAAATAATTTTTATATATACCTGTCTGTCTGTGTGTATTGTCTCATAAATAATTTATCATATCATGTTCATCACACATAGGTAATTAGAATGGTTAATTAATTATATCATGTATTTGCTTGTTTGTTAAGCCCCCCTCTAGAATAACACGTGATGTGGATTTCATCACCACACACATGCTTAGTAGATAGGGGTTAATGTCATGGATTTCAACACTGTGCTCTAACCAAACTCTGTGTTCTGACATAATCTAAATATTAGGAGAGATATCACTATGGCCTAATCAAAATTCCCTATAAAGGGTTCTGTGTAGTTAGAGGTGGTTAAAATACAATACCTAGGGTAATCAGATAGCCTTCTATATAGAATTAGGCCCCAATGTACCATCATGTATATCAAGGATGCACCTAGATCCTTTTGTATATCTTAGAGTAGGGTAATTCAGCTATAATAGGTGTACCACTGTAGGATTTAGTATCAGCTCTAAAGTATCCACCAGGTGTGAGTAGGGTTGAGAGGGTTTGATAGATTTCATAATGGGTCATCAGTCTATAACTTCACTTGTGAAGTTGTTAGATGGTGTAGGCATCAGGTTATACACCCTTTATAGTTTACTTATTTAGGATCATACTTGTGTATGTTATTTGAGTGTTGTGACTAGACCCATATTGTTTGTCCGCTGAGTTGGCCATACCTATATTTTATGTGATACCTTAGAGAACCCTAGGTTAACACTTGCCATCCTATCATCATATCACAACCTAATTTCTCATCCTCTATTATGCACCCATCACTCATCCCCATTTGACATCCCATTATTTACACCTAGTCTCTATATAGTACCCATCCTCTTAATCAATATCCGTTTCATAACATGATCATCATATTCATCATTATCCCATCCTAGTGCTCATATCATTTACCCATATAAACTATTTATCCACCTCCCATTTATCCTTTTCTCTTCCACACCCAACACCCATATAGTATTTATCTTAGAAATCCATTTTCTATACCTCCTCCATCTCATATTTCTTTCATATTTGACCATTATATTCATCATATTATCTCATATTCATATCATATAAGTCATCCATTATTTACCAACTCATCCCATTGGTCCTACAACACCTTCATTTAGTAACATACCCCACTTCATAAATAGTTGTATATTTTGACAAATTTTTTACTATCACACCACCCCATATCCATTCCATACTACTTTTCACCATTAAAATCTATATTTCCCTTGTCATCTCATATTCACCCTATAGTGTCCATCTTATATCTACTACCCATACCACCTATATCCATCCTATAACACTTGCATATAGTTTCCATCCCCTCTACTATCCATCTCATATTTATCATACCTCACATCCATTTTATCCATCCCTTTTATAGTTTAGCCACTATCCACCCACATCATATTGAACATAGTATTTATCCTCATCATGCCTTCATATAATAATCACCTCTCACATCTTTATAGACTAAATTGAATATATTTTTGTATATTCATCCTTTTGTTTGACCTATTGTCCATCATATTGTCCCATATCAATATTTATCGTACTTCTAAGTACCCTATCCACATAACCCATCTTCCACATTGACTATCCACTAATTCACCCCACTTACTTTATAACATCTTCATATAGTAATATCTCTCTTTCACCAACTACTTTATATATATATATCATTATATTTCCTACCCATTCAAATATTTTTTTTAATCATACCCATATCATACTAAATTTTACCATTGTCTTTTAAGTCTCTATATTCACCTTATAGTTCCCACATTTTTATCTATTACCCATTTTACCCATATCCATACCATAGCACTTTCCTATAGTATATATCCTCCACATCTTAACAAACTAGCTTGTATAAATATCACCTATCATCTTATCCATTTGTGTATTTTGGTTATCATACCATTCCATATCCACCTCGTACCATATTTGAACATTATTTAATATTCTATATCCATCCTATCTATTCTCTATCCCATTTATCATCTATATCCACCCTATAACACATTCATATAAAAAAGACCTCTTTTACATCTTCCCTTATAACCTAATATCCATTCTTTTAATTTATCTTATATCACACCACTCTATATATAAATCACCTATGATCACTACTCACCCATCACATTTTTCCATTAACACCTCACCCCCACCCATTTCAACCCCATCTTTATTTGGTAACTAGTTCATCCACATCTTGAGTAATTATTCTAATTTAATCCTTCATTCATCACATATCACACATTTCTTGTCTTCCACTAATCCCATTCTCTTTAAATACTATATTTCATCTTAAAATCAATATTTTAGTGGTCACCCATCTTCCTTGAATCATTATTCATCATATCTTTTTGACTTTGGATTATCACTATACATAGTCTTATACGATCCTAATCTATCACCCATCATTATCTTCATCTCTATCAAGTACCTTTGTCCTCTAGCACCCATCAACTTGTCCATTTGTTATTATACAAATATATTTGATCCCATTACTCCTCCTTCGTCCTTGCTAGATTAGTTTTTTAAGAGATTTTATCTCTTGGTAATTCTTGGTCATTTCATCTTCTTACATCATCACCTTTTGACCACTAGTAATTCAATTTCTATGTGGAAGTAGTATTTGAAGATTTCTATCTCATCCATCACATTTCATCGCATGCCTTTTTCACAATAGTTATCCATACCTGAGCCCAACTCTGGATTAGACAAGGATCCAACCAAGATAACAATCCATTAGGTCCTGTGATTGACCTAACTCAGGAATATGATGAAAATCATATTGATATGAACATGCCAAGTAGAGAGAATGGAATATATAACCCCATCCATAATTAAAAATTAATACACCTCATTTACCACTATTTATATGAAGTCGTGATCATGTCCTAGCTCATGCCATATAAATAGGGGGCACATTACCTTTCACTTTTGATTGTACCCTCTTACACAACCTAGTCCACCCTATGTCATGTCCAAACACCCCACGTTAACATGTTAATCACATACCCCAAGAAGAATAATGTGCAGACCATGGATTTGCCAAAGAATAAGAATGCCTACAACCCCTTATTAATAACCACACTGAAACTAATCAAAGATAGACTATCATTGAGGATTGCCTTGACCAATTTACACAATAAACTAACCTAATACTATGTAATCAATGCCCACCATCTCCTAGATAAAATAATACCAATAGTACTAATACTATAAATATTGATAACACTAATAATATCAATAATGCCAAAAATACTCATAGTATTCATATCCCTCAAAGTAGTCAAAATCAAGCTACCAATCCTCTTGGGGACCCTATCTTTGACTAAGATGGAAAATAATGAAAGAGACCCTTCAATAGATAGATCCATGATCTCAAGCTCTTAAATATAGATACAAAGACTTTTTTTCATCACCATTGGACATGAGTATTTTATAGATCCCCTTTCCTCCATACTTTGAAGTGCCCAAATTTGGGAAATTTCAAGGAAAGGGGAACCCTAGAGATCATGTCCAAGAGTTTAATGTAGCTTTCCATAAGGTAGCTTATGAGGATGCTTATATTTTGAGACTATTTCCCAAAAGTATTACAAGACCTGCTTTGGAATAGATCATGCACTTGCTTAAAGGGTTAATATCAAGTTTTGGAGAATTAATGGAGAAATTTGTTACACACTACTCATTCAATGTAGATCATAATATCTACATTATTTAACTTTACAATACTAAACAATGAAGCAAGGAAAGCCTAGAATATTTCCTAAAAGATAGCAGGCCCTGGTAAGCTGATTAAGATGCACTGTACCTAAAAAATAATTAGCCAAAATATTTGTAGATAATCTTAATACAAAGCTTAAGTACTAATTAAACTTATAGTATGCCAATACATTCAATGAGATCATAGAGAAAATAATGCAAATAGAAAAATCCCTTATTGAAAAGGGGACCATCAAACTATATTCTCAGAATGAGCACACTTCAAATCAAGACAATTCTTTAACCAAGAAAATATAAAGTCTTCAATAAGAACAAGAATTTCATGGGTCATGGGGTAATAGATTCCAAGTAACAACATATACAAATAGTCCAAAATAAAGGCCCCACATAACACCCTAATGTCTCTTCCATTAGGGTTCCTTGAGGCAAGCCTAAGCCTCATATAAGAAAAAGATCTATTACAAGCTTGGGAGTACTGATATAAATAGTCTTAGACCAATTGATTTTCACCAACATGATTTCTTTGTCTAAGATCAGCCTTATGGATGACTATCAACCAAAGCGATATTGGTATCATGAGGACAAGTTTTTCAAGTACCACAGGGTTAAAGGACATGATATTGAGTGGTGTATGCCATTAAAACATTATATCCAAGATTTAATTTAAAGGGGTGATATAAATATTAAAGGTGAAGCTCCCCCAAATTAGTCAACAAATAAGCAACTTGACATTTACAAGGATCCAATCTAAAAGCATGATCAGAGGATCAGAGACCCCAAAGAGACCAGGGTCATGCATCTTCATCTAACTGCATTGACTACCATAATGTCCCCTACCGTTACATTAATACCATCAAAATCCAAAAAATCCAAGAACCCATTCTGCCTTCATCCCCCATCCTAAAAATTAATAGGGCCACTACTAATTTCATAGTAACCACCTGACGTAATAAGATAATAATCCCCATAGTACCTCCTCAAGATCCTTCTACCTTATCTATTGCCCAAAAGGGGAGTATTTTTAAGAAAGCTTCAAGATCTTCAGATAAATATTATGATATCATTTAGTAATTGGAAAAGAATCTAGCTCAAATTTATTTGATGGAACTTCTTAAAACATTAGTCTTACACGAAGAAATATTAAATCAAGTGTTGAATGATCTAAAAGTACCTAGTGACTTAGATACTAGTTAGTTTTAGGCACTAGTTTCACACATATCCCCATCATAGTAGGTTACTTTTAGTGCCCAAGAAATGACTCCTATTGGCCCACATCATAATTACCCATTATACATTGAAGTCACCATATCCCACCATCGAGTTTCCTGTGTTTTCATAGATGTAGGATCGACACTCAACTTATGTAATTTGGACTTTTTGAATAAATTGGGATACTCTAAAATGTCACTAGGCCCACTTTGAAAATGATTAAAGCATACGATGATAATGAGAGACCATCATATGGGACCATTTATCTTCCTATTGATGTAGGACCTATAGTACATCAAACTCTAGTTCATGTTGTGGATATGGAATTACCATATAACATATTGCTTGGAAGACCATAGATTCATGAAATGAAAGATGTTTCATCCACTCTCCATTAGTGCTTAAAATTCCCTCATTTAAGAATGGAAGTCACCATTCCTGGAGTCATAGACCATCTCCACAGTGTCAAATAGATCAGTCATTATCACCATCACCCTGTCTTGGCACTGACAACACTATCTTGAGCCTGATAGCTTCTAAATATATCTCTCATAATAAATTAGAATCCATATCTAATCTAGCACCTGATGTCACCCAATTAAAGATCACATCCATAGGGTGTGGAGAATATGAGTACAAAAAATTTTATATTGGAAATTTACCCCTATCTCTATATAGCTATAGGTCCCAACCATGAGGAAGGATAATCCCATTAAGTAATAGTTCAAACTGACAACTTTTTCAAGCATTGGATTTTTTTCTGACGAATACATTGAATATGGAAATGATTCTCGGCTTATTTTGGATGATGAGGCCCTCATCTCTCTTGAACAACACTATCCCATAGACCAAAAAATGATGGAGAACATGCAGTATAAAGGAAAGGGATTGGGAAAGTAAGAGCAAGGCCAACTTGAACCTATCATGATTCAAGAACATCCAAAATATTTTGGATTAGGGTAAAAACTATATGATGATGACCCAACTAGTATCATTATGGATTCTCTTTTGACCATTGGGTTGTCTCTCCCTAATGAGGACATTGAGATAGGTTCTATCTATAATTGCTCTGAGGAGCTCACTACCACTAACCTTTTCCCTAATACCACCATCTCCACCATTGATATTTCCCTCTATTATCCATCCCTTATAGACTGGGAATCAAAATAGGATTTCTCCTTTGACATGTTTTAAAATGATGTGGGCATTTTAGAATACATGGTAGCTAGAGATTTCATGTCATCCAATAATCATAAAAAGGTTTTTTTATTAATATTTATCAATCAATTGGAGAACAACATAAATCCCATAATCAAAGCCATGAAGAAACATTTGAAGAAGAAGAGTTTGTTGAAGAGCTAGATGAACTCCCATATAGCTCATTTGCATCAAAAGATTATTTTGACATTGATACTGAACTTCCAAATGGATTTGCTTTTGATGTTTCAAAAATATCATTACCCCCTTACTTGAAAGATCAATCACCTTCACTTATTGAAGACATAATAAAACTCAATATTGGGATCGATAAACATCCCAAAATGGTGAAATTGGGGGCATCTCTCACAACCAAGAAATGTAAATTCATTATCAAGTTACTAAAAGAATCCATTGACATATTTGCATGGAGCTACATTGACATGCCAGGGTTAGACCCCTCATTAGTAGTACACCACATGGTAGTACACCACATGGTTGTACATTCGAATGTGAAATCCATTAAATATAACTATGAAAGATGAATCCCAAAGGTGGAATTATTAGTCAAAGAGGAATTACAAAAATTCTTGGAAGCTGGTTTCATCCACCCAATTGATTATTCAGATTTGATTTCTAATATTTTTATTGTGTCTAAACTACAAGGCATACTCAGAGTTTATACACACTTTTGGGATATCAACAAGGCATGTCCTAAGGATGATTTCCCACTCCCAAACATTGACATGATTATAGACTTGACAACAAGATATGAAATTATCTCCCTTATGGATGGCTTCTCAAGTTATAATCAAATCAAAATTTCACATGAGGACCAACATAAAATGACTTTTATTACTCCATTGGGAACATTTTGTTATCAATTCATGTCATTCGATCTTAAAAATGTAGGGGAAACCTATCCATGACCTATGAATATCATATTTCATGAAATGATGTATGACATTATTGATGATTATGTAGATGATATTTTGGGGAAGTTTTGTTTAAGATTAAAACACCATGTCATTCTAAGAAGGATTTTTGAAAGATTGCAAGAGTATAAAGTCAGGTTGAATCCCAAGAAATGTGTATTTGGAGTCACACCAGGGAAATTATTAGGATTCATAGTTTCAAGAAGAGGCATAGAAGTAGATCCAATAAAGGTCAAATCAATCACATAAATGCCTAATCTTAAGTAGTTCCAAAGTCTTCAGGGTAAGCTCCAAGCCATATGACATTTCATCTCTCAGCTTATAGATAAGTGTCACCCCTTTATTCATCTACTAAAAAAGGGGACTACCTTTCATTAAAATTTAGAATGCCAACAAGCCTTTGAAAGTATTAAACAATATTTGGCTAATTCACCTATATTGTCTCCACCAATCTCAGGAAGACCTTTGCTCCTATATATTTCAGCAACACCATATGCCATTAGTTCTCTTCTAGAAAAACATAATGATTAGGGTAAGGAGTGGGCCATATACTATCTCAGTCAAACATTGATATCCTATGAGCTGAATTATAATCCCATTGAAAAAAATGTTTGGTCATAGTTTTTGCATCAGAAAAGATTTGACATTACATGCTTAATAATCAATTATAGGTCATTGCAAAAATTGATCCCTTGAAACATTTATTGTCCAAATCAGATCTTATAGGACAAATGGAAAAATGGATAATGTTGCTTAGTGAATTTGACATTGAATATGTTAATAAAAAATCTATAAAAGGATAGGTTATCATAGATCAATAAACAGAGGCACCATTGGAAGCAATTGAGCCCTTATAACCAACTTACCAAATGAATACTTCATAATCAGATAGATGGAAATTATACTTTGATGGATCATTTACCACACATGGGTCATGGGCAGACATACTCCTGGTCACTCCACAAGGTGACCTTATCCTAAAAGCTTTCTGATTTACCTTCCCAAGCACCAATAACATATCAGAATATGAAGCCTTAATAGATGGCCTTCATCTAGCTATTCAATGGAACATATAGTACCTACAAGTATTTGGTGACACACAGTTGATCATCAAATAGATCAATGATGAATTCCAAATAAAGGATGAAAAATTGATTCCTTATATATAATTAGTGGATCAGTTAAAGTTAAGTTTTCAATCTATAACATTTGAACAAGTTCTCTGAGGCAATAATAAAGTAGTTGATTTCATGCCTACTATTGGCTCACTCATTTACCTCCCTGAAGATGTGTTGGAAGGTAACTTTTTGATTGAGCATCTAATCATTCCAACCTATCAGTCACTTGTTCCATTTCAAATTTGTGTAATTAACAATCCCAATCTCCCATGGTACCATGACATTTACAAGTACCTCCATGATAACATCCTCCTCCATAACCTCAACCATCACCAATACAAAGACTTTATCTCTCGCACCTCTTGCTACACCATCTTTGGTAGTATGATTTATCAATGAGGCTACGATGGAACCTTGTTGATGTGTTTGACATCAAAAGAGGCTTCTCAGGCGATCAAAGAAATTCATTATGGTATCTATGGAGGGCACATCAGTGGAATGGACCTAGCCAAAAATCTCCTCTAAAGTAGATATTACTGGCCAATGATGGAACAAATTTCTTGCTAATATATGTGAAAATGTATGGCCTATTAGAAACATGGGAACCTCATTCACACTCCAGCATAAGAGTTACAGCCTATTATGAGTCCATGGCCTTTTTCCATATGGATCCTTGATTTAATTGGCAAGATAAATCTGACTTCATTTGATGGCCACAAATTTATTAGCATGGCAATAGATTATTTTACCAAATGGATAGAGGTAATGCCACTTACTCATATAATAGGCCTCTATATCTCCAAGTTTATTCTCAATCAGATCATTTACCATTTTGGTATACATGCTAACATCATTTAAGATAATGGAAAATAATTTAAGAATCATGAATTTGAGGCCCTATGTCAAAAATATCACATCACACAACATTTTTACACCCCATATTATGCCTAGGGCAATAAACAAGAAGAAGCAACTAATAAAACCCTCATCAAGATTCTAAAAAATATAGTTAATTAGGTAGGAAGAAACTGACACAGTCAATTATATCCAGCAATGTGGTCTTATCTACAAGTGTCCACACACCTATTAGGGCATCTCCATATGCCTTGGTTTATGGGATTGAAGCAATTTTTCCAATAGAAATGGAACTTCCCTCCTTTCAAATCTCACTAAGAGGTATTATCACTATCATAATATTAGGGAGGAACATCTGCAAGAATTGGAACTCCTTGATGAGAAGAATCAGAAGGCCTTGGCTCACCTATGGGTATACCAAAATAAATTCAAAGGCCAATATCATAAGAAGATTTAGCCTAGGGAGTTTGTATTTGGTGACTTGGTCTTAAAAGGAAAATTAGAAAAACACCAATGTAGAAAGAGATAAAAAGGGTAAGTTTGAATCCAGTTGGCTAGGTCCCTATGTCATTATTTCCAAGTTTGGATCAAGAGCTTATAAATTAGCCACACCAGATAGAGAAGAGCTGGATGATCCCATGAACATCATGTACTTGAAGTGTTTTTACACTTGAATCAGGTTTCATCATTCTCCATCTATGGGACACCCCATATCTAACCAATCCACCTATCACATCTCCTAATAAAACTAAAAAAAATTCATCCAATGGTTAAAATTAGTTCATCGGTGCATTGGACAATTACCATGATGAAAACTGGTCCCCGACGTCATGGTAGAATAACCCTCACCCTGGTCTCAGTAGTGGAAATCTATTACATGGTTCTTGAACAACAATACATGACAACTAATTCAACAAGAGGGAAATACATGGTTGGTCAAATATCTTTGTTGGAGGGATATCTAAAGTCATTTATCCATACTTGGTATACATAACCCCAAGTCCCATCCACATTTATCATGCCTCTACAAATCATCTTTGACACATGTGTCTCTTTTTCAACCTCACAATAACATCCTATCAACATTCACACATTGTTATCACTAATCCTTGTGTCCACACCTTCACACATATAATTTTCATTATGGAGGGTTACAATGTATAAAGTTGTTCTTTCTTAGGTTTTTAAGCATACACTATGCCACTGATTCCTGAAGGATCATCATGACCCCCATTTTGTAACTTGGTTGGATTCCCATCCTAGTATGGATAAAATTCTTAGGCATTACAAATCCTTTATGTAGCCTTTATGCCATCACTAGACCCATTGAATATGTTCATCTCTAATCATTTCATCACTCATATAAATAACCCTATCAAATGTTGTCATTATTGCTCTATGTTTTCTTTGCTTATCTTGTATGATTATGTGTTTGTTTTAAACATGTATGTGTATTGAATATTTATGTACATATTAGTATTTTTTGTTTATTAAATTATTTTGAATATATCCTTTATTTTGTCAAATTTTCATGGGAACCAAAATGGAATGAGTGACTTCTGAATCTATGTTCAGGAAGGGTCATCTCTTGAACAGAGTTTCCCCATGCATCTGCACTAATGTGTCTTAGAATTATCATGTACCTGACATATAGCTACATGATGCAATATTAAAAAGGGATTGCATATATTTACATCTTGATAGCTTCCAAAACTAGTCCCATCCTAACCAATCCCCATCATATCTACCTTCACCCAAAGTCTGAACCTAAATCCATCCCATTACCACCCTACCTCCATGGTGCAGGAGGATTTCTACCATAAACACTAAGGATGAAATGAACAAAATAGGGGATTAATTTATTTATGCCATATCTACCCCACCAAGGCAAGCTTATCACATCGCCATGTAATCATATATCCATCATATCATATAATAACATCCATAAAATCAAAGCAATATCCCATATGCAACATCATCCATGATAGTCAAAACATATATACCACATATCTATCCATCATCACATCACCAATAAAATTCTAAGATCCATCCATAATATACATCATGACATCAATTTGATTAAAATATATAACATCTAAATCTAATCACAACATGTATATATAATCAATGTTATCATCACATGACTAGTAAATGTATCTTATATCCATAAAAATAATAATGATAAACAACATCCATACATCTATCAACATAAATCCTCATCATATATATACATCAAAATTCCAATAATATACTATCCACATGGAATCCATGTCAAAATATATCATACAAACACATGAAGCCCATGGGGAAATAATGAGCTAGTGATATAAAATACCCTATACATGTATATATACACAATCATGGCTATATACTTGGTGGCCCTAGTGGTCCTCAACCTCCTCTAGGAGACTATCGAAGAGATGACTAGCTAGCATGAAAGGATCTGACACACTGACCCTCTAAAATTATGGCCTCATACAATGTCCAATGATATTAGGCCTCACATGTAATTAACATAATACGTTCCATCACCCTTATCATGCCTTGCCGTCTTAGGGCCTCATTAGCCTCATCTATGGATCTCTCCATGACCACTACCTATCCAAAAAAAGTTTGAATATGAGCCTATAACTATGTCACCTACCCTTAAAAACTTATAACTTGACCCTATAAGGTGGTGACCTATCCCTGAGCTTGGGTGAGCCACATATCCTATTGAATCACATGTGATTGTAAGGTAGTAACCTGTATCTATAGCTGATCCACCTATCCATCCCTCTATGGAATATGGGCCTCTAATGTAGTGATCTACCCCTGTGCTTGTGTTAATTAACCATCCCTCTGAATAGTCATACTTTGGATATGAGCCTATAGTTGATACCACTCATGCGTAATGCCCAAAATCTTTGACATGCACACTTAAATCTCACCTTGTAGGTGGGTCACTAAGCCCTGGTCCTCTTCTAACATTATTGGATGAGACAGACCTACACCACTACTATCACCTACCTATGTTTATGACTAGACTAATCCCTACACCTATGGTCCTACCTGTGTCTAGGCCTGAGACCCCACCTGCACTGCTACTTCTACCTGATCATCTCCCCCATCTACTTCCATAAAATCAAGGCCATCATCCCTTCCTTCATATCTCCCTTGTGTAGGCATCTATCTACTCTACCTCACCCTCCTATATATCCTAGCCTATGCCTAAAGCACCCTCCTCACAATACCTCACCTAACCACCACCTGAGGTTGCATCAATATGATGAGTGTCTTGGGCTACCACCATGCTATGTAAGTTGTTATCATGCCTGGATCGAGAATAGGTGTATAAAAATCCCACTAGATTAGAAAAATACTATCATAGTGCACATGAGCTTTATTCTCTTAGCTAGTCTCCCCCACTGCAGCCTCTCCCACTCATTTCATGAAAATAAATGCTCCAAACATAACACATCCTAAATAAAATCGAACTGATGTTATACATGATTTGGATGGTATCTATTGATAATACAATCCTTTCATCCTATCACATAACATGTTGTAATCATATACTATGTCACTACCTCATTAGCCTAGCTGAATCTAATCCCTTTATAGGGCATCCATGTAATGTGCTAAGGGCATAAACTGTCAAAATCTTTTTTATAGTATCACATCTTTCCAACATACCCTAGCTATACTCCAATAACATGCACCATCAGAAGACCATACATTGTCCAAGCTGAAGCCTTGTAAGTCTACCTAATTGTCATTAGATATAAATGTTCTCCCAAATCTATATCTTTAGCAATAATGATGGTCTAAAACTTTGTGCTCTCCTATATGCACCTAGGTGTATCTCCCTATACAAGTGTGATAAGACAATTGGTCCCCAAATAAATACTCGATGATCATGGATCATGTTTGCAACTACATCTCCTAATTTGAGATGAAACCACTATCCACTCTTATTTGATAGGAGAATGCTAGAAACAAGAGACATGACTACTAGTGTTAATCTATCCAATTTACCCTCATATCGACACCTATCAATATTGATGCATAGATCATGTATCCCTATCTATAAACTCCTACCCAATTGTTGTAGTGTCTGAGATAACATATGTAACTACCAATAAATACTATTTATGTGTATAGGTAGATGAAATATCCTATACACATCTTCAAGCATCAATTTCATCTCCTTAGTAATAAAATGGAAGGTACTCATCTCTGAGTACTATCACTCCACTAATGCTGTGATCAGAGCTCGATCTATATGAATAAGAGGCATCATCACCACATCATATAATCCACCAGCTCCAATATCCCAAACTCCTAAGGTGTCACCTTCCACATCTTGTGTAGAACCTCTAGATGTCATAGTTATGATGTCATTACACCTAAATCCTCTTGCACCAACCATCTTTCACCTCTCACTATCCCCATCATCAAAACTCTATCCACACTCATATAGCCTCACCTTCAAAATACCTACACCTATTTTATCCAAAACACCCCTATTTAAAACCTCATTAATCTTATCACCCTATCAAAATCCTTATCTCATCAATCCTACCTAAATTACCATGGATCCTTATAACCCTAAATATGAAAATCAACCTAAATTGACCCACTCGACCAACTAACTTCATCCTATTCATCTAACTTATCCAACTCACCTATTTAACCAACCCATGAAGCTATTTCACTAGCCTAAAACCATAAGTCCATTTAACTCATCATTTACCCATTTTTCCTACTCCTAGCAATATCACTACTTGTGAAGTAACCATATTCACAGTTTTGACAAACCTATGACTCAATAATAGCAAGATTAAAAACCCATGACTCTACAGTCATAGGATTTCAATATCATAATTCCCCTATTGTGGTATTACAATAACATAATTCCCCTATTATGGTATTGTAATACCACAAGATGCCTCTATAATCTTGCAACTTGTGATGGAAATATCATGACTGAGGGCAAAACCACCAATCACAATATTGCCAAGCTGAGGTGGATGGTGTCTTTTTCTACAAAATCTAGCTAAAAAATTCATACAAACTAATAGAAATCATAAAAATACTGATCTAGAGTGTTTGTTACTCACTTCAGGTCCAACATTTGCCTCCCTCTAGTACTCTCAAACTCTCTCACCATAATGGGAATCTTGAGGTATCTGATCTATGGTTTCTCCTCAGAAGCTCAATTCACAAGAAGACAAAAGGTGTAAATAACCAAAATCTAGCTCTTTTGTCCTATATGACCCCCCCACCCCCTATCATCCCCTTACTAGCATCCCCTATCCCCAATACCATCTAATTATCCACACATCCTAATTCAATCAATTTTAACCATCTTCTAATGTCGTCTAGGATAGGACATGTCCAAACCCTTATCATCCATCTTATCTCGCATCCAAAACAACATTGGCCCAAGGTCTTTTAAGAATATGTAGGCAACACTTGGTCTTACTATTTATGCCTAGAGATATCTTGACCACCATTCATCCCTCATCACTGTCCTATATTTAGACTAGTCACTTAATGATCACATATCATTTTTACGCCCTGAATCTTACAAAAAGTCACTCTTTTTCACCAATCAACAATATTTATACCTCTTATCCCTTTTTTGAGCTTCCCTTAGCATGTATTCTTACTATAGACTCATCATTAGCTTAAACTCATCACATTTAAATCAATATCATCTTATCAATTCAAACACCTTTTAGACATTGGTCATTTTTTTATAACCCATCACTTGAGCTACTTTATCATCATCACTCCTATAACATCATTTGGTCAATTGGGGCATCTAAACCCCATTAAGATATGAGTCTTATCCCACCCTATGATTTCATTTTGAGTGACCATCCAGGCCACATTCTCCCCACATGCTCCCTCGAAGGGGCATCATATCTCACTAATAATTGATACCATCTAACATCAGGGTCTTTATTTGAAATACTATTACTCCTTCCACTATCAACACCCTTTCAAATAGGGGCAAAATGTATGTACTAAATTATTCTTGCCTCGCTAATTATACTAATTTTCACTAATTTATCTTAATTCCTATATGTCCTAGCCAAAATAACTAATTACCTAATAACCCCCATACCATTCCTATGTCCCATAAACCTTTACCCCATCCTAAAACCAATTAATCTCCCCATTAAACCTGTAATAGAGCCTATTACCTACTAACCTACTCCCTAAACCCACTTTAAAATTCATATTTATTCACCTACCAACCTAGCCATTCCTACATCCCTATGAGCCCTATACCTCATTAATTCCTATCTAATCCCTTCATTATCCATTAAACTAATAGAGAAGTCTCTAGAACTAGAGAAGATCATCTAAGACTCTAAAATTCTCTAAATTAGAGACTTTTAAAATAATTTTAATTCTTCTAAAATTCCCTCCATTTTCTTATAAAAAGGCCATACTTGGGCCATGGCCAAGCTAATTCGAAATCATCTATCAAGACATCAAGCTCTCATATTTCCATGCTCATTGCATCCATAATAACCTTATAGCTCTCATCCAAGCCATTATCCATTTCACACAAGCATTGGAAGCCATTGTCAAGAGTTCATTAATCAATATAACAATTCAAGTTTTGGCATCAAATCATTCAAATGCAAATCCTGGAATAGAGTTCTAGGGATGTAAAAATGATGATAAGCATATGCTATTCATTCTTATTTCCCTTCTTTATCCATTCCTATTGGTGTTATTAAGTTTTAGGTTTTATTACTAATTTTGGTAATATTGCTTGAACCTAAAATTTGGTGCACAAGAATAATAACACATAATAGTATAAGGAAAAAAGGAGAGAGATAAGTGTGGTGGGAACTCAATCCAGAAACTTATAGTTAGTATCTTTCATGCTCACAATGAGAAGTAAGTTTTGTATCTTATATTACTTAAGTTATGAGCTTGAAGTTAGGTTATTAGGGTATTAATTTATACTTTTATTCATCTAAGTTACAATAGGTTAGATTATATTTGAAATGCACGTGAATTTAAATTTCATGATTCAAGTTGAAAGAGAACACACATTACAATATAAAATCCAAAATAGTTGTTCACTTCACATTACCAATATGACTTCCTATTCCTATGGGAATGGAAATAAACTTATTTAATAAGACAAAAAAAGCTACCTAATGAGACAAAATACACCTAGGATTAACAATTATATACAATATTGTTACACCCCCTTAATCTACAAGGGTCTTTGTTAGACCAAGCATTCCTCTGATCTTTTCAAAAAAAAATCTTCCAATCACTTTTGTCAGGATGTTTGTTGGTTCCTCTGTTATAAGACAATGTTGTAACTTGACACTACCATCTTTTACATAGTGTTAAATCAAATGGAATTTAGAATTGATGTGCTTGGTTTAATTGTGAAAGACTAGATTAT